>VOQJ01038766.1:33229-48928 GCA_015052665.1 Apistogramma diplotaenia | reverse complement strand
TATTTTCGGCCAATTTTTAACGATTACATGCATCAGATCAGCTGAGGTCAGAGGTCTGATTGACATGTAAACGGAGCACGATTCTCCTGAGGCTCAAACCTGATGAGGATGTGTTTCGTCTCATCTCCACACGGCGCTCTGGGTTTCTGTGCCTCTATTTATTTATATTTGAGATAACAAGTGATGTTATTAATTAAGTTAATAAGCTGAACTTGAATCTTTATAAACCTTTCTGCTTTTATCTTCATAAAACTAAGAACCCTCACTTGTGTGAAGAAAGATTTGTGTTAAATCAAAGTGTTACATCAGGAAAAGCTTTGTGTGGTTTTAAAGAGTCGGTTTTTCATGAGGCTCTGAGGTTTGACTGTTTGATCATCTAATGGTTGTCAGGGGCTTTATCATAATACTAATAATGATGCATTTATTTCTAAATGCCTTTCAGAACACTTGAGGACACTTTACAGAGATAAAAACCAACAATCGCATAAAAGTACAGAATAAGAAATGAAGTTAAAATGACCCAGGAACTAAAGTGAGTGGACGATCTTAACAGTTTTGTTTCAGGGAAACGTGAGTGCAGTGTTCATGCAGGCCACGACGGGCTTTAGCTTTAACTTAGCTGCAGTCGCTCCGCATCCCGTCGCTGCTTTGCAAATAACTCCACTGGAGCTCGTTTCCTTTGCTGCACTTTGTGCATTTGTAGCACTAAACTGTTATGGTTAATATGATAAAATGTTTAATGCTTTCACGCAGTGTCCTGATATTTTGGGAAACTGGGTTGTGTGAGGTAAGAGCAGTGAAATACTGTATGAATACTAATGCTCACAAAAACCCCAGTGCGTGATCTGTAAATGTCTTTTCTGCTAACGTGGAGCTGGAGAGTGAAAGGAGCCATTTCAGATGATATTTGCTGCAGAGTAATCACATAAGATGGCTGTCACTGATTTATGGGATATTTGGGTCATTGTAATTTCAAGGCAAACAATGCAGCTTTAAATTTAATTGCTTTTCAAAATAATACTACTTCCTTCCTTGTGTGGAGATGCAGTTTCACTGCAGTGCTCTGCACAGGAAACCTGTTTGTCATTGTTTATTGGACGTATTTGATTTATGTTTTGATTTAAGCCACTTAGTTTGGTCGTTGTTTCATCCTGCAGCTCGTGTCAGGTGAAGTTTGTGGCAACATGCAAATGTGGCCTACTTGGCGAGCAGCGATTCTGTTGTGTTCCCCATTCTGCCACAGCTGGCCTCGTTCTGCCCGTGTCCTTCATCATTTCACACAGAGGTTTGAATGATATCACTTTATTGTTTCTTCGACATATGAACTGAAACCTGCTGATTCTAGAAAAACACATTATATTCATCTCAAAACTGCTGTTTTGAATTATTCCGCCCAGTGATATCAGATCAGATGAGGCCTCCATGAGACCTCGAGGCCTTTTTCAAACTGGTGTAAAACATGGTCACTGTTTTAGGTGCTTTGACCTCTGCGACCTTTGACCCAGGATTGATTTGTTGGTTTCCTACTTCACCAAGTACTCTTAAGTTGGTTGCATTCTTTTGTAAAATCTCGTGTGTAAAATCTCACCACTAGATGCAAAATGAGGTGAGCTGTTGAAGAGATCCTGAACTTTTCTGTCCGTAAGCGCTGCTGTTTTTGCTGCTGTTAGTCGGTGTTTATGAAACTTGAACATTGTTGGATTTTCATACCAGCAGTCGAACTGTTTATCAGAGGGAAAGAACACTCGATCCTAACATTAGCTGGAATAATGTTAGCTTGTGATCACCTGTTGTGTTAGCTCGTAATGGAAATGAGGCAGGAGAGAGAAGTGGCAGATGAACAGGAGCCAGTGAGAGACACAATGAGAAAGAGCTGATGAAAATCGCATGCAGAAATGTTACATGGGCGTATAAATGGTAAATAGGTAGGTAGTTTGAAAGAACTATTTGTGGTCTTTGAATTAAAAGTACCTGATAAGGCTGGTCTATAACCGCAGGCTTCAAACGCGATTAGGTGGAATCTCCACCTTGACCAACTTGCACAAACTGGCGCTCGCTCCTGTGTACTTTGAATGGATTAATTAGATTAATAAGATGTGATTACACACTAATCACCATCATTTTCTAAGTAAAATATACATTTTTCCCTTCTAACTCTTTAACACAGAGTGTATTGTTGCGTATTGAAGCTCACTTTGCATTATGATAATTACGCAATAGTCAGAAAAACTCAAATGGTTCTGAAAGCTGAGAAATTGCACTTTCACAGCCAACATGTGGTTGTTGCTGTAACTTCACTCGTGCTGTTGCAGTATGCAGACTTAGGTGTTGCATGCCTGTGATACGATATGCTCATGCAGGCAGTTTTTCATGTGAAAGGGTTTTTACCTTTAAGAAGCTGAAATGCTCCTTTTCACCTCTTGTTTCCTCTTGCTTGTTGAAGCTTTAATGTTATCACCGGTTTTCACTTTTAAGCAAAAATGTCCAGCAGCTGACCTCAGGAGAGGGCTGCTTCATCTTTATCCCTCCAGGGTACCTCACCCTCAGACGCACACATATTGCTCTGCTGCTCGTGTCATGTAGGGACTCCATAGAAGCCGACTCTTTGCTGATCACACCTACAGTTTTCTTCTCTCTGTAGCTGTGGAAAAGTTGACTTTCCCGTGTCTCCCCCCCCCCCTCCCCTTTTTTTAGGCGTGGTCTGCCCGTTAACAAGAGAACCACAGCTTGTAGGCAAAACTCTGACAAATGGATGGTGTAATGCAACAGACTGTTTTGACTCTGAGTAAAAGAACAATGCAGGTGGTGTCTGTAGGTTCAGGTGTTCTTTCCTGTCAGAGCTGCAGGACTTCATGTGTCCCATTCATCACTGTACACTAAGATGGTAACTTAAAAATACTGATCCGTAGCTTTTTCTTCCAACATGAAAGGACTTGAAGAGAAAACATTTGATGGAGCTGAAACAGTTAATCTACTAAGTAGCCAAGTGAAAGAAATTAATTGCCAACTAATTTAAATAAATATACTGGTTTTAAATGTCATAGTTCTATTTTTCATTAACTGCCTTTCACACTGCCAGTCAGACACATGTACTCAGATATAGTGTTTCTAAAAATATGACTAATTGATGAATTTGAGAAAATGATCAGTGAATTAATTGATAGTTAAGAAAATAATGTACTTTAGGCTTTGCTATCTAAACTCTCACCTGACTTTGTACAAACAGTTCAAGACTTGCTCTGATTTCTCTGATTTGTGAGGAAAACTGAGCAGAAACTCGACTCAGAATATCAGTAATCGTGTCACCTGGCCGAGCAAAGCAAAATATGTGACATATGTACCTTTGTTGAACCTCTGAGAAACAGTGGCTGTCCTCTTTAGGCAGTCAGACATGCAGATGCAGCGGTTCACAAACTGAGGATGAAAGCGGCGAAGCTTCTGATGTAGGAACTGACGTCAGATTCAGAGAAAAACTCAGTCCGTCCAGATACACAGACGGCAGCGAAAGAGTTTCCATGGTGACCACGTGTTTACGTTCACCTCCCTTCTCCCAGCAGCTTTGGCACAGAGAGCCAGTTTCCATGGCAACGGCCCTGATACCCCCTCCTCAAACCCACTGGCGACTAGGCCGCTCAGCTTGTCGTGTGTGCGTGCGTGTGTGTGTGTGTATGTGTGTGTGTGTGTGCGCGTGTGTGCATGATTCATTGAGATGATTCCTCATACCTGCGTGAGGAGCAGTCTGCTAGCACATCTGCATTGACATCACGAAACAAGACAGCCCTCCTCATTCTCACCGCATAAAAGCAGCAGTTATGAAAACACACAGGCACCTGCTCTTTGCATCGCAGACAGCAGCTAAACTCAAGCCTGACTTTCACACACTTTTGGCACACAGAAGCGTCCTTTCCACGAGGATTTGGATCCACACGCAAACACGTGTGGACGTCACTCAGTCGTTCCACGTTGGCATGACCAGGCGAGCTTGTCCGTCCACAGAGCGTGAGCCACTACTTTCTAAATACAGTCAAGAGCATCAGGAAGGGCTGCATCACTCCCTCTTCTTCGCTGTCATAGGAACCATACCGTCTTCCCTCTGACAAGGCTCCATCAAACCTACGTAGGTGTGTTGGGGGAATCAATGCTTTGAAAAGTCTGTCTTGTTGCTATTAGCCCCCTGAAGTATGTCAGGCTACATTTTCATCAGCTGCATTCAGAACTGAACCTTTCTGATTCAAAATTCAACATAATCACAATAATGAGCCTTGTGCTGGCTCATTTTCACAACATAATCGCTTCCTTTGCCAAGTGCAAAAATGCGGTACAGCTTGTGTTGGTGACATTCATACAGAAACATATGGGCGATGTGCAGCCTCTCCAATTACTTACATATGGACAGAGCGCACAAACAGCAGCGCAGCATATGGCAGGACGCGCTGTCCATAGGATTTTATGTGCCGTGAACACTCGAGCACAGGTGGTGGTCTGTACCTCTTAAGCACACATGCAAGGAGAGATTGAATATCGGCTTTTATTTTTATATGTGAAGTTTATATTCAAGTCACAGCACATGATTCTTAATTATTGAATTTAGTGCACTAAATAATTAAAGCTGCAGCACATGTTGTGCCGTAGTGGGTGGAAAGTTTGTAACAAAAATGAGATGAGTAATATGAAGCACTTGTGTCCAGCGTTATATCTATAATTCTTTAATGAAACACGGACAGAAACAGAGAAATTGTAGCCAGCGGTGCATCCAAAATAAATGAAAACGATGCAGTAAAGTTTGCTGATGAATTTATTTAAAGAGGAGTAATACTATTAATATAAATATTATTATAACCATGGGTTTTCAGTGCTACAGTGTTACTGCAGGTTTGAGAGTTAAAGTATTATCGATAACTTTGATTCTAAAGCATGTTTGTGATCATTTTCTTTTAGCCTAATAATCTTTCTCATTATAACTTATGAGCAATTCATTTTACACTCATAAGTTATAATGAGAATGTGCTTTACAGTATAGCTGTACTTCTTTGCATTCATAAAATTATCCATCCACCCATTTTCTTCTGCTTATCCTGCTCAGGGTAAAATATTCAGACCAGAAACACTTTGTTGCCAGAGTTGTTCATTAGAGATGTGTTGTTGTTGTTGTTGTTGTTGTTGTTTTGCTCCCTGAAGAAACACACTGGAGCAGTTTGCCACATGACTCTTTGTTTACAGGATGGATCGGGTTATATTGTCCTGTTTCATCTTCAGCCGTATGTAAATCCTGACTTCTTTGGGTGTATTTTCAGGTTTAATCCTCTTATGAATCAAACTTTGAACTTTCAAACCGAAGGCTCTGACTTGTTAGATTTTGTTGTTTCTCTGCAGGGAGTCCCGGGTAATTGATTAAAACTAGCATTTATAAAAAGCAGGGAAGACGCAGCAGGGCGTCTGTCTTAGGGATTATATTTCTGTAATGAAAACGGTTTGATATTTAAGGTAAATATGAGTGTAATGGGGCACTAAATTCATGGTTTGTTGTGCGCACTAGTGCTAGAGTCAGGTTAGGTTTGTTCAGTATAGCAGAAAAGGCAGAAGAAATGCCTAAATTAGCATTTTAATGTTTTTGAAATGTTTCTTTCAAAGTGTCTATTTTATCATAATTATTTCTGTAATGTTGTCATAAGCAAGACTCTGATGTGTTTACAATGAGGACGTCTGATCTGATGAAACATGTCGGTGTTGTCAGTGGACAAACTAACCATGTGCCCCACTGAGCATGGAGGCAAACCGATTCATCACAATGTGAGTAATTAAATCTTGTAGCGTGAGCTCACATATTGTATGTGTTTAATGAATAACTCACACTTACAGACGGCTAATAGACAACAATGGACTCGTGACAGTAGCTGTTTTTCATCATCCGGAGCCGACTCCGCCTCGCACCATCAATTTCAATGTGACCAGTCTTTTTCTGCTCTGTGGGGCTTTATAAATGTATAAATACTGTTATTATGATGGTATGGATGCAGAATCCAGATTCACCCGCTAACATGCAGAAACACAAACGTGTAAATCCAGAATAAAACAGGAGTGGATTCAGTGACTCGTGTTCACTGGTTTGTACCAGAGGGAACTCGTGTCCATCAAAGATGTTGATTAGACAACCTCTGCTCACACACACACACACACACACACACACACACACACACACACACACACCATATTGACTCTCCTGCCCTTCTTGAAACCTTCAGATGGGGGATAAAAGCATATTGATACTCAGCAGGCATTCAGAATTGATCGGTTTAAAATATTGATAATTTGGCTGATTGTCTCTTTTTCTATCAATATGTTTATGAACTTATTTTATTTATCTATGTGAATAGTCGCCCCATGTGTTGGATAGTTTAATGTTGTATTCTTATTGAAGGTTACAGATATTACTGTAATGATCAACACGGGTTTGTGTTGCTTCGCTGTGGTGCTCATAGATACTTGCCTGGCGACAGAGCTGGGAATAAGAGCAGCCCACAGGAACATATGTTGCTGAGGAGCTGTGGGATGTTTTGGGGAGTTTGGAGGTTATTTCAACATTCTGATTCAATTACAAGATTTTGTGTGGGAAAACAGCTGCCCAGCTACGTTTTCCTGAGCGAGACGCCTCTTACCAGTCGTAGGATAATTTTCAATAGCTGACCCTTTGCACTGACCTGTCTGTGGTGCAGCAAAGCAGAGAGAAAAGCCCTGCAGTGTCCAATCAGGTAGCACATTATTATTCATTATGAAGGATGTATTCATTATTGACAGACTGGCTCTACACCCGCTGAAGAAAAATGTGAGCAGAAGCTCTTATTGCAAACATGGACTTTATAATGCAGTTTAGTGCTCAGCTAATTCAAATGGATTCACAGTAATGAAGTTACAGTAACTGCACACAGAGCTGAAAATGTGGTGCTGTAGATAAATAATTCAGCAAAATAAATACATTTGTTGAAAAAAATAAACAGTGTTTAAACTCCTGATCAAAATCTTTAGACCAGTTAAAAAATTGCAAGAATTTGCATTTTGCACATTTGGATCTTAAGAAGGTTCTAAGTAGAGCTTCACAATGCTGAAAGAAGAAATCGGTGCAAGAGACAAAAACCTTTGAGCAGGAAATTCACTGAAAAATGCATTTACATTCAAACATGATTTTTTCAGCTTGTTAAATGTTAAAGACCATAGCCTTTAGCTGTGAAAAAATCTGGATTCCATGTCATTGTCTGTCAAGTCTCTCCACTGATGGCAAAAGCAAAAAAGCTCATTGACTTTGAATGTGGAAGGATTGTTGAGCTGCATAAGCAAAGGCCTCTCACGACGTGCCATCGCTGCTGGCATTTTGCAGTTTTTAAATGATCCTGAGGGTTATGGAACAAAAACGTCAAGTGGATCCGCAGGATCCGACTGGCTAACACGGGACGATCCTCTACCCAAATTAAGGCCATTACTGCTGCTGACTGCAGCCCAATAACATCAGATGATCATCATGATCATCACGTTTTCCTTCAATGGAACAATGGAGCTTCAGGTTGTGCAGGGCCGTCAAAGAGCAGCTGGTGATGTGGAGATGTTGCAGCGGGCATCCCTCATGACTGAGGGCCTCGTCTGTGCCGGGATCACTGCGTTTTTCAGCAGGTCAATGCTGCAGTTCACAATGCTGCTGACAAAGGACTTCTTCCAGGAGAATAACATCATGTTTGGGTATAAATGCAATTTTCAGTAAATTTCCTGCTCAAAAGATTTTGTCTTTTGCGCTGATTTCTTCTTTTAGCATTTTGAAGCTCTACTTGGAACCTTCTTAAGATCCGTGTGTGTGTGTGTGTGTGTTTAAACCAAAGGACTGGAAACAAGCTTGAATGAACTTGAAGTCCTGGATGCAGTGATTGATGCTGCATCCATCCCACAGCGTGTTCTTCATACAGTTTCGGTGTGGTGTCGGTGTAACCCACTGCAGTGACCCCTCCATCAGTACGTGTCAGCTCAAGTTGCAGAGGTGGACCGAGTGGAGCTACTCGAGTTCAGATTATTTTAGAGAGGGTTGCTTGTGGCTCTCAGCTGTTGCTCTTTCCCGTGCCTGCTCTCCCACTGCAGCGAGTTGAATGCTGTCCTCTTCCTCCTTTACGTGACAGTCATTCACTGGCTCCAACTGGCTCTTTGTTGCTGTCTGGTTGCTTTTGGTGCGACTGCAAAAACACCTTTATATTGATCGGATTGATGATCACGCTGGTGGAGCTTTTCCATGTACGTTTTTGGAAGTTTTATTTGCTACTCTGCTCTGCCGGTACATCCCATCCGCACTGTCCTTTGCCTCCCTGTGAATGGATTGACAGTGGATTGAAGGAGCAGATTCTCTGTATCAGATTTAAAGAAATGACACTGTTATTTACATGGACCACAGCTGTGCTCAGCTGCCTTATCAAACCAGCTGCATCCACCCAATCACTGGATGCTGACATTGCCAGCATTATAGCACTGATTAGCTTGCATTTGAAATAACAATAGTTGATAAGACTTGAATGCATCAGTTTTGGTTAAAAAACTTCCACGAGATTAAAGATTTGTGACCCTGAGCTGTAAAGTGCGAGAGAGCAAGAGCAGTGGGAAGGAGGTGCTCTGTGCAAAGCTCTCCATGTAAATATACACCAATCAAGCATAACGTTATGACCACTGACAGGTGAAGTAAATAACCCTGATTATGTCTTCATCATGGCGCCTGTTACTGGGCGGGATGTATCAGGGAGCGAGTGAGCATTTCGTCCTCAAAGCTGATGTGTTAGAAGCAGGAAAAATGGGAGAATTTGAACGAGTGTGACAAGGACCAAATCGTAGGGCAGAGCATCTCCAACATGGGCGTGGGCAGCAAGGCTCACTGATGCACGTGGAGAGCGGAGGCTGGCCCGTGTGGTCCGATCCAACAGATGAGCTACCGTAGCGTTTGGGCTGCATAGCCACAGAGCAGACTGTGCGCCCATGCTGACCCCTGTCACCCACTGAACTGGACAGAAGGTGGCCGGGTACATGTGCATCGCTCACCTGGGGAACACCTGGCACCAGGATGCACTTTGGGTAGAAGGCAAGCCGGTGGAGGCAGTGTGAAGCTTTGGACCATGTTGTGCTGGATGTTGCACCTACCTAAGCATTGTTGACCAGCCTTTCACAGGAACAGTATCCCCTGATCATGCTCCCTCCCACAAAGCAAAAATGGTTCAGGAGCACAAGAACAAGTCTGAGGTGTTGACTTGGCCTCCAAATTCCTCAGATTTCAGTCCAATCGAGCATCTGTGGGATCCTCGGAGGCCTCACAGCTCACAGGACTGAGAGGATCTGTTACTTCATCTGCAGATACCACAGCACACCTTCAGGGGTCTAACGGAGTCTGTGGATCTCTGTTTTCTGACAACAAAAAAAGGGCCAACACATTGTTAGGCAGGTGATAAAAATCTTGTGCTTTATCTGCCGATTTCTTTCAGTAGTAGTTGTTGCAGCAGTCAGTGCTGTTCTTTGAACAGGTCGGCCCAAATGAACTGGTGTTTGATGCTTGGTAATATACCTGCACATGCAGGCAGGTGGGGGGGGGGTGCTGCATGATTCTTCAGGAGCCCCTTGAGGGTGTTTCTTTAATTTGGCACAAACATGCGTTTGGACTCAGATAATTGGTGGTCAAAGGGCACCATGGCTCCACAAAACACATTTTAGCCATATTTCATAGACCAACACACACAAATGTCTTAAAGGAGGAACTGCTGCTGTGATGGAGGTTTATTTTCAGAAGTTAATGCTCTGTAAAACAAACACTTTCCTGGGCCATATTGAGTATCAGTGAGGAGCAGAAGGTGAGATGCTTTTAGCTGCAACTGTAATAAAATAATTCTAGTTTCTTTAGTTCATAACTGATTAAACACCTCTGCAGATAATACAGAATGTTTTTTACAGCGTTTGTTAGAACATTGTGTCTCACGGCACTGTTTTTTTTGCTGATACTGGAATTTAACTACTGTTTCAGGGTCATTGTGGGTTTTCTGTGACTGCTATGTCAGGGCAGATGATTTTGTACACCTACACGTAAGTGTTTAACTTGTTTTGGGCCAAATGCAAATCAAATTATGCAAAAAAATCCCTCCTGTTTTGGTTCTCATGTACAAATCTAATAACCAGAGTCTTTCTCTCGTCGATATGTTTGCTTTAACTAACTTGTTTCTTGTTATGCTCGTGTTAATATGTAAATTGTGAGCACCTACTTGACTCTCCAGTGGTGCACAGAAGCTGGTTAGTTATTTAGGGTTTAGTTATGGCTCCGCGGGGGGCACAGGATCTGGCTGCAGGGTCACAGAGTGAGTAACATTTTGTTAAATTGAACTGGTTGCAATAATACAGAGTAAGTATTGAAATATGGACTTTGTGCAGAATTTTAACGATATACCACCATATTCACGTAGGCTGCAGTACGTCAATAGATGCAACACCTCAGAAATGCGTGAATGAAAGATGAAGACTTCAGTAGAAGCTGCATTTAACCCTGTGGAATTACAGTCTTGCTGTATTTGATATAAAGTAACCAATGATATTGAAACGTTTCATCTGCATTTTTGATTTTAACCAGCAGGTGCTATTTACTCGCACGCTACGCTGACCTTGAGGTCCACCCACTAGTCATGAATATTTATGGTTGCAAATATCTATGCAGGCACAAGGGACTTATTAGCATACGTGAGCTTTGCTTCCTACCTAATTTCTCTGGGATGACAACCTGATGTCATAATCAGAGATGGACAGTGAAACTACCTTAACCTCATCTATTCCCCATTAATGTTAGCGATGTAGCCGCGATGAAAACGACCCTTCTGACATTTGCAGCACTGCTTGAAGATGATGCAACAATTAACTTTTACATCTGTGAGGCTGGAGTGGAACAATGTTGTGCTGATTGAGCAATGGGGAGCAGTTTTGTTGAATGGAGTTTGAATTTGTAATAGTTTTGGAAGGAGGATGTACAAAACCGTGGTGTCACACTGCACTCAGATCATTTGACTGCTCAGCCTACCATGATTGTTTTTGTAGGCTGAGGAGCAAGACTGCATACTTTGATCAATCCCAGTTTCACATTTTTATTCATGTATTTTTACTTGAGCCTTCATCATTTTTATGATAATGCTTCACTCTTCTAAGCGTGGGGCTCTTTCTGTAAAGCTGAGCTGGGATACAGTAGTGATGGGTTTTGTGTCTTTTTGTTGCTAACGTATAAAAACCTTCAGCATTACAGAACAGCAGTACGTAGCAGTGATCTATTCTTAACTCCCCTGAGCACTTTAATGTATGTCGGCTCTGAGCTGCTCCTCTACTAGATTCATGTAAAACACTTACAAAGCAGTCAAATAGTAGAAGCAGTCATGTAAAAAAACCTCCTACTTCTACTTTCTGACAGTAGCGATGCTGTGAAAAGAGAAGATGTTGAATCACCAGCTGGAGGTGGCACAGACGTAACCTGCCAGCCTCCCCTTTATAAACGTGTGTTTTGCTTTGGTTGGTGCAGTACAGCAGGTAATTTAATAGTATTTGTACTGCGGGTGTCCTGGTGGTTCTGCTGTTTGGGATGTGTATCAAAAGGCTGTAATGTCCTGGGGGGCTGATGGGGGAATATTCTGCATATTAAGTTTTTACTCACAGTGTGATTCACACATCAAGCAGCACATGCCCGAGACTTTTCTTCTTTTTTCACTGTCCACTCGAACTCAAAAACAGACTTTAATTGCTTAGCCAACTGCAACTAATTTATTTCCATTCTTTAGTCTCGTGTGTTCCAGTGATAATTTTAACTGCAAATTTTGATTTAGTCCAAAATGTAATTTAGTCTTAGTCTAGTTTTAGTCGACAAATCCTTGTAACAATATCGTCGCCCCACATGGTTACATGTTGTCTTGTTTTTTCAACATCTAAGGTGAAATGTTTTTATAATATATTTATAAAGTTTTTAATTAATAAAGTGTAATTGCACATCCACTACAGTAGGTGGCGGTGGCACGCTGATTGCTCAGTAAGTAATAGCTCTATCTCAAACTCACGGCCCGCGAGCCGCTTCCGGCCACGCCCCTACTTAAAAATATAGTACAATTTCACCACTTAAGTTACTTTTATAATATTTTGCTTTCTCCTCCAATAAAGAGGGTTAATGAATGTCAAAAAAGTAACTTAAAGGGCCAAATTGTACTATATTTTTAATGCCAATTCACTTCCGGAATAAGGGGACGTGTATAATAAAGGTTTTCTTCTCCCTAAGGGGAGCATGACAGAAAATAATTGAGAAGCACTGGTTTAGTTAACTATAATACTCCTGCTGAAGTAAGGCCAAAGGTCAGATGTTACACTAATCTCAGAGTCAATAAATAACATAAGATATATAGTACTGTCCTCAGCCCCAACCGGTCACAGCAGGTGACTGCCCCTCCCTGAGCCTGGTTCTGCTGGAGGTTTCTTCCTGTTAAAAGGGAGTTTTTCCTTTCCACTGTCGCCAAGTGCTTGTTCAGCGTTTTGATTGTTGGGTTTACTCTGTAATTATTGTAGGGTCTTTACCTTAGAATAAAAAGCGTTTGTTGTGATTTGGTGCTGTATAAATAACATTGAACTGAAAATAGTAGTTATATTGTGTCCTTATTGTAGTGTTAACAGTTGCTGCTGTAACAACGCAATTTCCTGCAAGGGATCATTAAAATTCTATTCCATTCTATTCTGTTGTAAGTGTAGAAAATGAGTGTGTCAGTCAGTCACAGGTAAAAGGAAGAGAAGAGCGTGAAGCCATCCAGAGTTTAACAGGCAAACGGCCTCGTATGCGGAGGTCTCCTTCCTCAGGTTCGCCTGGCTTCGTGCCAGCACCGACACCTGCCAGAGGGCCTTCACTGGAAGGGTCTGTGTGGGACGTGGGAGAGAAGCCGTGGAATTCAGTGGGCTTTCTGACATGTGTGCCTGTGTGATGATGCCGAGGTCATGATTCTGAAGCGAGTACTCGGTGTTCTGGAGGCACTTTGGATTGTGAAATAATTAAACCATCAATTGAATGAAAATGTTCTTATTAGAGTTGTTGCAAATGGCTTTTTTTTTTGGCGGGGGTGGGGGGAAGCTTTTTAAGTCGAAATAGAGGAAATGAACTGCAGTGTTTAATTTTCATTTTCTGTGTTTTCCTGTCTGATGGAAGCTGTGTGACTAAAACAGTGAAGTGAAAAATGCTACGTTTCACAGAGCTGAAGGGAACCGCAGAGTGTGGTGTCTGATCCCACACACACTGCTTTTAATATCGGAGCTCTTCATTTAATTATCATCACACTCAACACTCTGTTTTGAATCTTCTGTGCAAGTCTGAACAATTAGAACTCAACATTCAAGTAGCAGAGTTTATTTTTTAATGAAACTCCTTATTTCTGACTGCTTTTTCAGATGTTCACTGGCCTCCTGAAGCACACACCACCTCCGGCCTCCGCTGCGACAGCCTCCTCCTCTGCCTCGGACCAAAACAGCAACGCACAAACTACAGCTCCCACAATCCCACGGGGACACCTGGTTGTGGGCACCAAGGACCAGCTCCGCCTCCTCACGCCCGTGGGCAGCACGGTGACATCCAATCACTGCACCACATCTGGGGTCCAAGCTGCTAAGCACTCCGGAGGAGCCCAACGGCCTGCCTCCTCCCTGAGCGAGGAGGACGATGGAGGTGGTGGAGGCAGGGTGAAGAAGAAACGAAAGAAAAAGGACAAGAGAGAATGGGAGAAGGCGGGAGTGGAAGTCGAGGAAAAGGAAAGCAGCAAACCAAAGAAACGGAGGGAGGAGAGGGAGGCGATAGTGGTCTCCCTGAGAAAGAGCAAGGAGCCCAAGGAGGTCAAGGAGCGTAAGGAGCGCAGGACCAAGGGAAAGGAGGGCAGGACAGAGAGTGCGACAGTGCTGAAAAATGCGTCGGGGGTTAAAACATCAGGTGCCGCTGTTTCCCCCGGACCAGCTCAGATGCCTGTCAAGGTCCCCGGCAAAAGAGGAAGAAAGCCCAAGGTCAAAGTCCTACCTCCTGTGCCCTCCAATCAAGGTTTGACGAGTGTGAAGCATCTTGTCTGTGTGGCAGCAGGAGTTACCGGGTTTGCATTTATTTACAGTAGGGTTGTGCATAATTAGTTGAGCAGGCAATTAAACATCGGTGCCGTTGCTAATTGGTACCAGAAATGTGAGTCGGTTAAGCTGCTTCTTCATATCTTATTAATGCGTCCCGTATGTAAACTGTTTATTCTGAGATGCCACATGCCGGTTGTTGAGGCTGTACCCCTGATAGATGACGGCCTCTTCTCTAAAGATGGTATCGGTAGTGACTTTAATTAAGAATATACCCAGGCTGCTTCACTCGCGTGGCGCCGGCAGTGCTCGCTGGCTGCTAACCTCTGCTGGTTTGAATCCGTGTGAATGCGTGTCTCATTCTGTGTTCGTCAACACAGAGCAAAAACCTAAAAACGTGAGAACATCAGGAGTTTAAGGATTTCAGGACTAATTGGGAAGCACAGATGATGGCTCTTCTGTTCTTAAATGCCCTCAAATCATGATCAGACATGTCAGCATAAATGGATGTTATTATAATGTGATTGTTGGATTTAATTAAGCCTGTGTAAGCGTGCTTGTGTGTTAGCACGTGTGTGGGTGGGTGGGTGCATTAGCATTCTTTCAATAGCTGAAAAACAGAGAAAAGATTGCCTGCAAGAATCAAGAGTCATATCAATGTGTGTTTGATGATTCCAGCAATAAACGCAAATGACACTGAAAGCACGATAAGCAATTACAAACAGCTCAGAGCTGCATCTTACGCTCTTTGGCAGTGCTGTTCACAAAGTCCACTGTTGGCTCGGGGACAGTGCGTGCTCATGCACTTGTGCATCTGCCACTGTGGAGCCCTCCACCCCCACCCAAAAACAACCATGTTCCCTTGTGGGTTAATATCCACGGTGATGTTGACATTCCTGGCTGATAAAAACATGCTGTCCAGGTCACGATGATCTGCATCGGCACGCAGCACTTGTGTTATTTAGTACATGTTAGCCTGCTAACCAGCCGAGTGCACTGATCAGTGTGGTAAAGGAGAATGCAGGGCTTAATCACTAACTAACCCTCATCACTTGTGCTGAGTGGAAAGGAGCTGTAGGTAGGATCTACTCTGCATCTGCAGTGATGATTTACCGCCAAAGTGTGACCAGCAGAATCCAGCTCATTAAAAATCTTCAGTTTAAGAATGACTACAGTTACGATGGAAGTGTTACCATGTCCTGTGCAAGTGTCTGCGTTAACTGACAAATGTCCAAATCTCCTTCATGTTCACCGCTCCCTGCTCCTGGCAGCACCTCCTACCACAGGAGTCCACTCAAAAGCCCCAGGGGTGGTGCAGGCCGCCCAAAGCCATGGCAAGAACCACGGTCAGGCCAACAGTAAGACGCCAGTCGCCACGGCGCCGAAACAGAGGGGCCGCAAACCCAGGTGAGACTTTATGACAGGCTAACAGTTCATGGGTGGATAATATGAGGATGTTGCTATAGGGAAGGAAGGAAAACTCCAAGCAGTAAACCTGTCACCTACAACGATTATGCAGCTCCTTCTCAGGCTCCTTGGTTACAGTTTGAGGATGTTTTGGAGAAACACAGAGTTTTATTTAGACCCAGG
>VOQJ01038766.1:17906-33209 GCA_015052665.1 Apistogramma diplotaenia | reverse complement strand
TACAACGATTATGCAGCTCCTTCTCAGGCTCCTTGGTTACAAATATCTCACTTTGAGGATGTTTTGGAGAAACACAGAGTTTTATTTAGACCCAGGTCATCATGAATGTATCGTATGATTTTCACCTCGGATGCTTGGAATTTGTGAATGTGGCTGAAAATGATTTAACTTTACAGATGTTTATGGACCTGAGACACCGCATGTGTCCATAAACACATCCATGTAATCAGCCATATGATTACTTCAGAAGTGTGAATTATGTCACAAACTTCTTATGTGCAGGTAGATGCATAAATGTGACACAGATCCATATACGTTAGTAACAAACTGATTGCACTTGACAACCTGAGCTTGTGTGCTTCTGTCATTAAAGGGGTCGATGGAGGGCGCATGACATATACGTTTGGTCATAAATGTTGCTGCTGTCATATTTTATATCCTGAAATGGTGACCAGAGTATTTTTTAACTCACCTGCAGAAGGTAATTAAGCACAGACTCATTTTGAAGTGCTCCTGTTTATGCTGATGACAGAATTCAGTTTTATTAAAGTACAGTGAGTGTTACACTGTACAGACCTGCTTGTGCTACCACAGGGTTCGCCATGAAGGCAGCACCCAGGTGCATTCTGGGTGAAACGTGGATGCAGTAGAACAAAGAAGCTCATTATGTATTCTGCACTGTTTTATTAAAATGCAACATTTTAACTAACACTAATAACTGCAGCCTGAACTTAGCCAGAACTTCCTGTGACCCCTTTCATATTAAAAGCCAGTTACTCTGTTAATGGAGCTTTTATTAGAAAACATTTGCCTTCAGCTGGCTACTGTTTTTTTTATTTGAAGAAATGTGGAAAGGATGGCTTCGACTACCCCACGATTTGGTGAATTAAATTTGTGTAAAGATGATTATAGATGTGTTAAAGCAGCAGGCAAAAAAGTATTGGGCTGTGAAAAAACGAAGTGCAGAGTGGAATATATATTCCCGACACGAGTCAGGATTATGATGCTGTACAGTTCCTCAGATGAAAGCAGTGAATATGCAAGTAGAAAATTGTGATTTAAACAGTTGGAAAGAAATTGTGAATTAATGGAGGAGGACAGAAGAAAATAGTAACAGATGTGATGTTAAGAAAAGGAAGCAGCAGACTTATGAGAGAAAAAATAGCAGAGAGCGTGAGAAGAGAAGAGGCTGCCGATGGAAGTGATGAAGACAATGGAGGGAAGAGATGATGATCAGTGCCATGAAAGGGGGGAGGGGGGGTTCGGTGAGGATGAGAGGAAGATAAAAATGCTACAGGGATAATGGTGTAAAGGAAAGGAGTCCCGATAGAAGGGAGGAGAGGAGGAGCTCAGCTGCTGCAGTGAAGGGAAGACCTTGTGAACTTGACTGTTCCCGGGGTCATTTCCAGGTCACGCTCTGGTATCAGGTCATGTTTTGTTCACATAACAGCAGACAGAAAGAAAAGCCTTTTAATTCCATCTTAATCTGCAGCTTTGTCTTCCTCACTCTGAGAAAAGAAGTGAGTCCACTGCAGTGTGAGGCAGAGGGGCCTTAACGGGGGCCGGAGACGAACCTGTTTGGCTTCTCCGACCGTCGCGGTTAGCCTGGTTATCCTGGTTATCCATGGTTATGCTGTGAAGCCGGTGGCAGAAGGAAGCGATCCGAGAGTCGGGAATCCCGAGTGATTTTCTGGCATTTATGTCCAAAACATGCAGTATATGCTGCAAATGAACGTTTTGTTTAGATTTTGACTATTTATGTCAACAATGCTTACATAACAAACAAAAACTATCTAAATATTTATGTTCCTTTCTTGAATGACAGTATAATATATACATGAATGAAAGGAGGCAGCTTCAGCATCCCCAAAGGGAAATGTTTTCATTACAGCTGCAAAAATGTGAAAGACACAGAACTATCATTTTAATTATTAAGTATCGTGTTTTTCTATTTCACCATAACTCATTTATTAACGTGCTACGACTGGTCACCGCAGCTCTGCATGTTCGGTTTGACAGATTCTTACGTCAGATGCATTTCCTGACGCAGCCCCACAGGAGGTTCGTGTGTCCGCCTGGAATCAAACCGGCGACCTTTGACTTGCCAGGCAAATGTGTGAACCGCTACGCCCCCGCTTCTCATGCTCTGATTTTGCTGCCACTTAGCAGTCGGCCCGTGGTTGGCTTTTGTCTTTGTGATTAGGAAATAACAATATTTGAGCACATTAGCACAAAGAGTGAGGGGCTGAGAGACGCTCCTCGACCAGTCGCCACAAATCCTCAGGGAGCAGCAGAGTCTCCAGCCGCTGAGTGAGAAAATGCTGCTGCAGGCTGCTCGAGCGGCGAGTTACTCATCAGAATTCCTGCCCTCACAGAGATCCTGGCGCAGCGCCGGTGGAGAAGAAGAAGAAGGGGAAGAGGAGAAACCAGGAGCTGGCTGTTCAGGAGGGCGTGGAGAGCGATGACACTACCTCAATGTCAGCCATTAACATGGGTGGAGAGGACAGCCAAGACCCCCTTGATAATGCAGTGAGTGCACCGCACATGTGGGTGGAGCCTGAACACAGCAGGTTACCATCACCGCGTTTATGAAGACTAAAACCTGCATGAAAGGTTGATGCAAACATGTTCGGATGAGTCAGTTTTATTTCTGACCAGAGTGCTGCACACATTATGAAATATGTAACATCAAGAATAACAGGACTCAGCCCACCAAGATAAAAACACTAACAAAGAGCAGGATAAAACATATTGAAATGTATCAAGTAAATACCAGGAAGTAAATGGTGAGACGAGTCAGAGCTACCAAAGGTTCAAAGAGTCCAAACGTTAGACTGAGGAAGCCTGCAATTAAAAGCAGCTCTTTCAGGATCTGAGAGGCCGAGTGGAGGCCGAGAAGCTCTCAGATCAATCCTGGGTTTGACAGGTATCCTGAACATCAATGCTTCTCTGCTGTAATGCTGCTTTTCTTTTGCTGCTGTCAGTTAGGAGTCTCGCAGCAGCTGCAGACAGTGTGGAGACTAACCCTCACCAGCACAGCAGAGAGCAGATCAGCCTTTGTGTCATTGAGCAACGTTTTTGCAGCAACAACATTCAGAATATTCATGTCAGAAAGTTATCAGGGTATCTTAATGAGCTCATCATTCTTACACACACACACACACACACACACACACACACACTGTAAACGCTGTGATAGATTGTGTTGTAACATTCTCAGGCTCTAAATTGTTATAAATAATTTTATTTAATCTTTACATTTCTTCCTAGTTTCATTCCTTCCTTCTTGTACATATCTGTACATGTTATGTTTCTCATGCCTTCTTTTTGCTCTCAGTTCTTTTCTCTCCTCTTTCTCGTTCCCTCTGTTCTTCCCCAAACGTTATTTTACTGCATCCTTTTCTCCACTTTAGTACTCTTGTCCTCATTCCGTCCTTGTTCTCCTGCAGTTCCTTTGTCATGTCTACTTCTTCGCTTTGTTAATGTTTTCCTCCTCCTTCTGCAGAAGCGACGTTCAGGACGACAAGTCAAAAGGAGGAAGTACAACGAGGATTTGGACTTCAAGGTGGTGGACGATGACGGAGAGACGATCGCTGTTCTCGGAGCTGGTCGCATCGCGGCGCTCAACGCCACGGCTCTGGCGTGGCAGGCTGAGGTACGCACACGCACGGATGCTCGTTTGCTTTTCTTCTCAATCATTTTGTACAGATTATAAACAAGATTTTACATTATTATTATTTTAATAGTACCTACAAAATGAAGTATTCAGTGTTTGTTTGCAGTATTATCAGGCATGTTGGTTAGTTTTTGTCACTTGTGTTTGCTCTGTTGTTAAAGCAGACGGCACTTTGCACCGTGCTGCTGACTGTCTAAAGAAAGCTGCACCCACAGCAGCTAATCTTCTGCTTTGTCTCTCAGGAACCACCTGAGGACGAGGCCAACATCATTGAGAAAATTCTGGCTGTCAGAATAGTGAAAAAAGAGGTGAAGGAGACACACACACACACACACACACACACACACGGCTCTTCTTCTCCTGCTGCTGTTTCTCATGCGCTCGCTGTGTCTCTTTCTCTTTAGACGTCATCATCAGAGGACCAAGCG
This sequence comes from Apistogramma diplotaenia, assembly GCA_015052665.1. Classification (NCBI taxonomy): domain Eukaryota; kingdom Metazoa; phylum Chordata; class Actinopteri; order Cichliformes; family Cichlidae; genus Apistogramma; species Apistogramma diplotaenia. Next base: position 29,105 of record VOQJ01038766.1, on the reverse strand, counting down.
GAGGAGATGGAGGAGTTTTACGTTAAATATAGAAATTTGTGAGTGCGTCTCTGTCACTGCTCATTCATGCATTTGCTTGTACTGAACATTGATCATTTTAGCTGACGCTGGTGAGGTTGCTGTTCTTGCACAGTTACAGTGTATCAAGTGCAGGCAGAACGATGTTTTCCTGTACAACGGTGAAGACATTCTTCGGCCTGTTATGTGGTCGTTGTGGGGGGAGGAACAGGTAGAGATGTTCCACAAACAAGAGCTGCACTGCAGGTTTGATGGTTACATTGATTAATATGGTCTGAAAAAGCACGTCCAGTAGCACCAACACCTTGGGAGAGTCTTCAGCCAGATCTGCACTTTAGCAGCAGTTCAAAATGAATTTTCATCCGTACTTAAAGTGCACTACATGACCACATGCACTGTGCATGCCGCCTGTATATTTAGGCAATTGCAGCACGATAAAATGATGACTTTGTCTGCACAGCCGCTGCTAGCATAGACAGAAATGTCAGCAATGCTGATAATTAGCACTTTTGACACTTTTGTCAGCTCCTTGTTGTCTTTCAGGAAGTTCAGTGTAATGATGGATCAGCAAATGACATGTGGTGACATGTAGTGAAACAAGGGTGTGTGCTTGTGTCCATGTGCCAGTGTGCCCGTCCGTCCCAGACAGCCTCACATTCATGACACGAGAGGAATGTCTCGCCTTCGTTAAAGCTGTTAATCATGTCTGTGACGTTCATTTCTTGTAGGGAAGCTGAATTTGCATACATGTTGTTCTCTAAGCGGCGGCTCACGAGCTTGGTTCACTCTGTCCTGAGGCTCAGGCACAGCAGCCAGTCCAGGGGTCTTTGTTTCTTAAAGGAAGGTCCTGCACAGATATACTGTAGTAATTACGGTTATAATTTATTCTCTGTGGTTATGAATAAAACATGGTGGTTTTGCTTGAGACACAAAACTGAATGTTTGGCTTTTCCATTTATTTGGAATAAAGTATTCATAAATTAGAACGATGCAGTAAGGGTGCAATATTTGTATTATAAACAAAATCATCATTGTGCATAATGCATTTTCGAATACATAAGCAGTTGCATAGGCAGCTCAATAGCTGCGTGGAGGTCTTCAAGCACATCAGACATTAATGGATTGCAGTTCACGTATTAAAGCATGTATGTTGAGCTGCAGCTCATAATTAGGTAACTTAGGTAACCTTAAAATGCACATTTTAATCACTCACAGTGCAGAAAACAGGTTATGAATTAAAGTGTGACTGTTCTTCAAACCTGGTCTGGAAGTTCTGGGAATTCACCCATTAAAAATGGAAAACCGAACCTGGATTTAAAATCATCTTCTTCTGCAGCGCCGAGCTGCTGTGTTCGCTCGAACCCCTCTGACGTGCTGTTCTAATAGAACCAAAACATTCAGTCACAGGTTGTGTTTTTCCTGTCGTGCTTCTTTAGTTCCTACCTGCACTGCAAATGGGCCACTCTGGAAGAACTGGAGAAAGATCCCAGAATCCACCAGAAAATCAAGCGCTTCAGGACCAAACAGGCCCAGATGAAACACCTGTTCACTGAGGTATGAACATGAAGGCTTAATCATCCCCCTTTTTGAGTCTCAATAGACAAATTAATGTGTTGTCATCCAGTTAAGCCAGTACCAAAGCAATAATGAAAATCTGATGAATGGGCCACACTGCCTAACACTGCAGTGTTATCGTGATGTAACGAGGCAACACCTTCGTTTGGAAGCTTCATTTGTTCTTCGTCTTCGTGGAGGTCCACCTCGTCAGACCTCAGCTAAGAAACATAGTTGTTGCACAATTGTTTCCATCTGGCAGCAGAGTTGTTTGATGAATGGGTTCAAGTACTGCAGCGTGTCAAGGCAGGTCGGGGTTGTTCATGTAGCTTAAAGTTACAGGAGCTTTAAGGGTGGGCACACACGCACAAGTGCAGGTGCCACAAAAATCAGAAATGTAACTATGCTAATGATTAAAAACAAATTATTTTGTAAGTATGTTTCCACAGTGTTCTTATTGTGAGACTTTTTTTAGAATCCAAATGTGTCTCCTCCTTTTTCTCTCCATCACTCTTCCTCTGCTGCTGCAGCCCGATGAGGACTTATTTAACCCAGACTACGTAGAAGTGGACAGAGTGCTGGAGGTGGCTGTTACCACAGATACAGAGACCGGAGAGGTAGGTAACACATAAACTCAGACACACTCCCACAGAGGTGTTTCTCTGCTCTGAAAGCAGCTATTACTGAAGATCCTCGGTGTGATGGTGCGCTCAGAGTCCTGTGGCACAAATACAGCGAGTGTCTCTCTCCTTTTTTCTGTCCGTGCTTGTAGGAGGTGACCCATTACCTCGTTAAGTGGTGCAGTCTCTCGTATGAGGAAGCAACGTGGGAGCTGCAGGAGGACTTGGATCCGGAGAAGATCAAGGAGTTTGAGGAGATCCAGAAACTGCCTCCAGACCTCAGACACATTGTGAGTAGAGACGCGATCGAAGATGAAGTTGATGCAGTGCCTTCGAATTAAGGAGAAACATTTTGCTCGATCCAACAGTAAAGTGGTAGGTTTGAGTTTTTGGTGCATGTGGGAGAAAGCTCGGCTCGGCTCGGCTCGGCTCGGCTCAGCTCAGCTCAGCTCAGCTCGGCTCAGCTCAGCGAGAAGCAGAAGCACCGTGTGGATCAGATACAGCCTGATGATGCTAATGATTCACTGCATGTTCATGTTGGTCACTGTCTGTAAGATGACCGCTGATGTAATTATGTGTAAATTAAACAATATGCTGCCTTTAAGGCTCATTTCTGTAAGCAATCTTGATTTTCTGTAACTGATCATTTTTCCTGCTCTGGATCCACAAAAGTCCACAACGATGCGATTTGGCTTCTTTATTTATTTATTTTTTCCACAGCTGAGACTCATTTGAATTTCTGAATAGAAATGGAAATGTGGGCGGCAATTCAGATGTTTTTGAGCCATCTTACATACATAGTGAGAGGAAACATTTACATTATAAAGTTAGGTTGGTGGGAGGATAATAGAATGGAAGCTGCACACCATTATGGCTTCATGTTTTATCTCTGGTCCTTTCTGCAGAGCCGACAGCCCACATCTCCACAACCACCCATCCTCAAATTTGCCGTTTCGCTGTTGCTCCTTTTTCCTGTGCTAATGAGTGCAAACACAGTTTTGTGTGATTTTTTTCTTCTTCTTTTAATCCCTCACAGTCAGATTCATCTCAGACATGTTCTGTTCTGTAACTGCATGTCTGCACTTAACTGTTCAGTGTTGGTACGAGTGCGGAGCTTTTTGTCGGCAGGAGAAGGAGACGGTGGCGGCGTGACGTGTCGGGCTGTTATTATCCCGACCCCTCAAACAGCACATTCACTCTCCAAGAGGTCGAATGCAAAATTGTTGCGTAAATAGCAGTAATTTTATTTTCAGTGGCTCTTTCATCTTCTGAGACGTGAAAAACCGAGTAAATTATTGTAGCTCTTTTGTTGCTATTAATTTAAAAACTATTATAATTATCTTCTTAGCAGCGGCCATCTTTTTATTTGTCCATTCAACCTCCATAATATCTTCATCTTGCAAACAGGCACAACTCACCTTATTTCTGATTCAACAGAGGAGCCAAATAATTTAATCTGATCCCAATTTTCCTGCATGTAATTATCCAGACATCAGTAATACATCACATAATATCTAATAATGGGGGATAATGACTGTATTTGGTGCTGAAGTGTTACATAGTAAACATGTTAGTTACCTGGTAAACAACAGTTTAAATGTGTCTGCTTGTTTCCATCACAGGAGCGCCCGTCTCCAGAAAAATGGCAGAAGCTGGAGCACTCCCGAGATTACCGCAATGGAAACCAGCTCAGAGAATACCAGTTAGAGGGAATGAACTGGCTGCTCTTCAACTGGTACAACAGGTAAATATGGCAGCACACTGGGCTCAGGCCAGTAACTTTCACCGATCGAGCTTCAATCAATCACGTGTTTAAATTCGGGGCTAAATGAAAACAGCAATAAAGCAAACTGAACAAATCACCTTTTCATTAATTATGATCATCAATAGAAACCAGTTATAAATTTTATGTATTTTAAATGACAGTCAGTGTTGATTATACAGTGAGATCGTGCACACATGCTCTGCCCTCGCAGGCGTCTGTGTGTGTGTGGGGGGGGGGTCCTGCTTCTCGCCCTGACTCAGGTGCAACTTCGTTCTCCCGTGGAGTCACAGCTGCACAGCTGCCTCCACTCAGCAGTCAGACGGCACTGCAGTATAAAAGCTGCCCAGACTCTCAGTGGGCTCAGCTCGGGCAAGGCTGGACTTGTCTCCTCGCGGTGAAGTGTGTCGCAGTGTGCCGGCTTCACCGCTGTGTTGTGTGTGGGGACGAAACACGCGTACACAAACGTAATCCACGCACACGCACTAGAAGACGTGATGGGCAGAAGTCCGTTTTAGGGAAATGACACTAAAAAGTGAAAACATCTGCACTCAGCAGCACTTTGTTGTTGTTGTCCCTTTGAGTCGTGCGGACACTGAAACCACGATTTGGCTCTGAAACTGAAAAAACTGTGACACAGAGTGTTTGGTTACAGTGTAACTGAATTAATCTGTCTGAGGTTAAGTGGAGACGGCTCACTCAGCGGCTGACATTTCCCAAGTATTCATAAAGACATCAAACAACAAATGCACACCTCCCGGAGCCCTCGGAGGATTTTCAAACCCAGACTGACGTGAGCCCCGCTGCTGGTCCGACACAAATTAGTTCCCCCAAAAGTGACTCATGTGCAAAGGCGGTCCAGAAAATCCTTGAGACTTCCTTTCACTTCAGAAATTCCAAAGCGTTTGCAATGAAACACAATTTTCCACTTTCGATGTCTCATATTAGTAAGCAGTACAGGAATAAGTCAGTGCAGTAATTACAGAAGCATTTTTTTAAATCACCTTTAAACTTTAAAACCTCAAACTTATATTCATATTTAATTGAAATCATTTAGATGAGGAGAATTTATATGTTTCATTGATTCATGCCTCCAGACGCAGAGTTCATGTTCAACGCCAATGTTGACACGATTATGTATTAAATATTAAAATTTACTGTATAAATCTCTGTTTTTGATCCTAGAAAAAACTGCATCCTCGCAGATGAGATGGGTTTGGGAAAGACCATTCAGTCCATCACCTTTCTCTACGAGATCTTCAGCATGGGGATTCGCGGGCCCTTCCTCATCATCGCCCCTCTGTCCACCATCACCAACTGGGAGCGGGAGTTCCGCACGTGGACGCACATGAACGTCATCGTGTACCACGGCTCGCAGATCAGCCGGCAGATGATCCTGCAGTACGAGATGTTCCACAGAGACCCCCAGGTACTGCCTGACCACGCTCTTAAAGTCTGTGGCTGGTTAAGAGTGATGGCAGTGGTGCCCTGATGTTCAGAGCTGCTGAAGAGCACATGTGCTGCTTGTTTCTCTGCTCACAGTAAGAAGTGAAAAACAGTTTTCACGCTTTCTCCTTCACTCTGCTTGCACACACGTTCAGGATGTGTTGGGCTTCTTATTGCCGGATACATAATAGAGAAGAGGGGACATCATTACTATAGTGCTCATATTTATTATGCAAGCTTTAATTTTTATCTCGGGGCATGAATACTAAGCTTAGTCATGCTTACGAAATGCAGCTGTTGAGCTGCTCATTTTTTTGAGGCATCTTTTAATTTATTTTTGAGTCAGCAGAAGTGTTATGATATCCACCCCCGAATACCGATTTTGAGTGAGAGTTGACGTGGATTAAAACTGAACCAGTTCCTGTTGCCCCCCCCGTCACAGGGCAACACGATCCCGGGCATCCTGAAGTTTCACGGCCTCATCACCACCTTTGAGATGATCATGGCTGATTGTCCGGAGCTGAAAAAGCTGCACTGGCGCTGCGTGGTGATCGATGAAGCCCACCGACTGAAGAACAGGAACTGCAAGCTGCTCGAGGGTCTCAAACTCATGAACCTGGTTAGTGTGTGTGTGTGTGTGATTCTCCTGTCTTCTTCTTCTTTTGTAGGAAGGCTCGTTTTTACAAACCTCACAGGGTGATTCAGTCTTCAGTTTACAAACTGCAGATTCTGTGTGATGTTCTAACAGGAACACAAGGTCCTGCTGACGGGAACCCCTCTGCAGAACTCAGTGGAGGAGCTGTTCAGCCTGTTGAACTTCCTGGAGCCTCTGCAGTTCCCTTCAGAAAGCAGCTTTCTGGAAGAGTTCGGAGACCTGAAGACTGACGAACAGGTGTGAACTGTTCTCACACACACTGCATGCAGATGCTTTGTGCTGACGTTCTCTCCTCCGTCCTTACGTTGCATTGCTGCTAACTTTTCCTCTTATTTATCATCACGTTCACGCTTTGATTTCTCCAACAGGTGAAGAAGCTTCAGGCCATTTTGAAGCCCATGATGCTCAGAAGGCTGAAAGACGACGTGGAAAAGAATCTGGCGCCTAAGGAAGAGACGATCATAGAGGTGGGCCTGCGCTTTTGTGTGTGTTCGATATAAAAAGATGCTCATATTTGTTACAGTTCGCCGAGTCCTTTGCGGTGCCGAGAAGTATTTTTATCCCTCCGCTCTGTTTCGGCTGAATGATTCACCGGAGATCACTGACAAAGCGTCATTCAATTGGCTGCAGTAATGAGTCCAGCAATTAGACGTATTTTTTAATCAGCATTATTAGTATCTTAAATCACGACTGAATTGCAAATGAAATTAAAATGAAGTTGTCAACCAATTAAACTGAGCAAATGAAAGGTGCGGTGTGTGGGTACGAGCAGAGCTGTCTGGGATGGTTTCCTCTGAGTGCTCCGGGTTCCTTTTATATCCCAAACACATGCAGGTTTGGGGAAACAGGACGATCTGTTTGTGTCTTTATCGACTATTACGACAGCATGTAAGGATAATAACAACATTACTTGGCAGTTGGTAGAAAAAAGATAAAATCAGAATGTGAAATATTCGTGATGCGGCTTTATTGTTTCTTTCCTGTGTTCCTTCAGGTTGAGCTGACCAACATTCAGAAGAAATACTACCGAGCCATCTTAGAGAAGAACTTCTCCTTCCTGTCCAAAGGAGCCAACCAGCACAACATGCCCAACCTCATTAACACCATGATGGAGCTTCGCAAGTGCTGCAACCACCCCTACCTGATCACAGGTGAGAGCAGGCACACACACTGTGTGGCTCGACTCAATCAAACACCTTTATTTTTAATTTATTTATATTATAATTATTACTTAGTAATGATCAGCTAGCAGAAGCGACTAACGGCAAGTTAAAACAGTATGGAAAAAGAAAGTGACTCTGTTCCTTCATGTTTTTCAGGAGCTGAAGAGAAGATTCTGGAAAGCTTCAGGAAGAGCCACAGTCCGGACGCACCAGACTTCCAGCTGCAGGCCATGATCCAGGCAGCTGGTAAACTGGTGCTCATCGACAAGCTGCTGCCAAAACTGCTGGCCGGAGGACACAAAGTCCTGGTCTTCTCCCAGATGGTCCGCTGTCTGGATATCCTGGAGGACTACCTCATACAGAGGCGGTAAGGAGAAAACACAGCAGGCTGAGAGGGAATGAGGTTATACTGGAAGTAGGTAACAGCCAGGCTAGAGAAAGGGAAGAATACCTGAAAAGAGAAAACGAAGAAGAGCAGAAAAAGATTTACAAACACATCTCTGTTGGTGCGTTTCTGCAGCTACACCTACGAGCGCATCGATGGTCGCGTGCGTGGGAACCTGAGGCAGGCAGCCATCGACCGCTTCTGTAAACCAGACTCGGACCGCTTCGTGTTCCTCCTCTGCACCAGAGCTGGGGGGCTGGGAATCAACCTGACGGCTGCCGACACCTGCATCATCTTTGACTCGGACTGGAACCCCCAGAATGACCTGCAGGTGGGCACAGAGCTGGGTGCAGCATCCTAAACACTGCTGGGCCCGGAGTGACGACCGACGCAGAAATGAATCTGCGCGATTTAGAAAGGGAGCGAGATCTTCTGTCTTAATCACGCTCTCGTCTGACTCGTGTAATGTGCGGTGACGTCTGTGATGAGTAGGTGGATTGTAGTGGTTGACAAAATGCAGGCTTGAAAGGACGGCGTGAATAATGACGTGAGCGTGCGGCGCTTCTCCACTCTGTAAAAGTCTTCTCGCAGTTCTGAAGAAAATCTCGTTTCTTCTCTTCTTTCTTGTCGTCAAGTCTGGAAGGTTTTGATGTATTTCATACTTGATGGTTGTGACCGACTTACCTGTTAAACGATGAACACATTATAATTCATCACTCTGATTAAACTACAGGATAAGATGGAAAAAACTTAAACTGCTTCTCTTAACCAGTTAACTAGTTAATTAGTTAAACTACTTAATGATGGAAAGTAATTAAAGCTATAGATAATCACCCTCCTGGGTCTCCTCCCCCAGTGGACCTTTAAACCTCACCTAGGAAGTGTCCAGAAGCCCCTTTTAGCCCTCCGAAGAGAAGCAGACAAATGGATATGTATAAAAAGTATTTGTAAACCTAACTGAGAGCTTCACACCTCCCCACCTGGTACTATTATAGGCCCAAGCACGCTGCCACCGGATTGGCCAAAGCAAAGCAGTGAAGGTCTACAGGCTCATCACCAGGAACTCGTATGAGAGGGAAATGTTTGACAAGGCCAGTCTGAAGCTGGGACTGGACAAAGCCGTGCTTCAAGACATCAACCGTAAAGGAAGCCTCAACGGGGTAAGAGATGACTTCTTACTGGGACATAAAAACTGTATCTGTGTATGTGTGGGGAAAACGTAAAGCTCACCTCTGTGTTTTGCACCAGGTGCAGCAGCTTTCTAAGCTGGAAGTGGAGGATTTGCTGAAAAAAGGAGCATACGGAGCTTTAATGGACGAAGAAGACGAGGGCTCCAAGTTCTGTGAAGAAGACATTGATCAGATACTTCAGAGACGAACTCAGACAATCACCATCCAGTCTGAAGGGAAAGGCTCCACGTTCGCTAAGGTGGAAATCCTTAAATCACACAACTGCTTGAAGCCTGAAACTTAAAAAAGTGGGAGGAGCTGCTGTGGTGTGAAAGTGGGAGGAGCTGCTGTGCTGTGAAAGTGGGAGGAGCTGCTGTGGTGTGAAAGTGGGAGGAGCTGCTGTGCTGTGAAAGTGGGAGGAGCTGCTGTGGTGTGAAAGTGGGAGGAGCTGCTGTGCTGTGAAAGTGGGAGGAGCTGCTGTGCTGTGAAAGTGGGAGGAGCTGCTGTGGTGTGAAACGGTTTTATTTAAATAAAACACCAGTCTCTGTGCTGTTTCACAAGCTCTGAAAGCTGAATACTTTAAATAGTTTGGCATGAAGATCAGATGTGAAGGTACTAAATATTTGTGCTAAACCTGAGAAATTGGCAGCTTCAGTCCAAACACTTGGTTGAAAGCCAGCTTCTGTCAGAACCCTGTAAGCATCGGTTTAATGCTTTTTTCCTCCCCTCCGCTTCTCTTTCTTCAGGCCAGTTTCATCTCATCTGGGAATAGAACAGACATTTCTCTGGATGACCCCAACTTCTGGCAGAAATGGGCCAAGATCGCTGAAGTGGAGATAGACTCCAAATCAGAGAAGGTACAGAGACAGAAAACACAAGACTGGAACACTTGCTTGTTAGAAGGACAAATAAAGGCAGGTAGAAAATGAGAACTAGCTAATCCAACAGGCACAATCACCATGAAGGTGAAGGAAGGGAATACTAAACTAAACCCAGAAATTGGGATCTTTACATACTTTCCCGAATCCCGAGAAGCTGAAACCTCCAGTGAACTCACCTGTGACGGAGCTTTCCTTGCTTCATGTTGTTTCATAATGCCGTGTGCACTCACCTGTCCGACGCAGGAGTCCCTGGTGATCGACACGCCGCGTGTGAGGAAGCAGACCCGTCATTACAACTCCTTTGAGGACGATGAACTGATGGAGTTTTCGGAGCTGGACAGCGACTCGGAGGAGCGGCCCTGTCGAACTCGTCGCCTGGGTGATCGCGGCCGCCGGTACCTTCGCGCCGAATGTTTCCGGGTTGAAAAGAATCTTCTAATATTCGGGTAGGACCTGAGAGTGTGAATATGACAGCATTAGACAGAGACCATCCCTTTAAAAACCTGCTGCAGAAGATTTCTTAGCAGTTTTCTGCAATAATCTTTATGCACGTACTGTACATGCTTAACAGGTGACAGCTGGCAGTTCGTGGTCATTAGACAGACGATTGTAAATAAAAATGATCGTTCATAATTTTTATAATTACGAGGCTGGTTTCTTGGGAGCTGAGGTGTGAACATAAATGAGCCAGAGTACAGCACAGAGGATACTTCATTTGTTGTGTATTTCTCTGCACCCTCTTGGTTCTTCTTAGCTGGGGGCGGTGGAACGACATCCTGAACCACGGCCGGTTTAAATGGCACCTCACAGAGAGAGACATGGAGGTGATCTGCAGGTAAGGAACGCTGCAGGAATTCTGTAATGCCCAGAACGATTCCTAATAAGATAAGATCATCATCATCACTGCTTACGTTACAAGCACCTGACACCACACACTCCCTTTGTGTCCTGCAGGGCTCTCCTGGTTTATTGCCTGAGACACTACAAAGGTGATGACAAGATCAAGAGCTTCATCTGGGATCTGATCACCCCCACCAAGGAAGGCCAAGACCAGGCGCTGCTGAATCACTCTGGTTAGCATTTTCCACTTCACATCTACCACACTGTGTAGCATAAAGTCAGCTTATGACTTTGCATTCCACCACTTAATGGCATCTATTGGCTTTTTAACTTTTTCAGAACAGGATTAACTACTGGTGTAAAACGATAATGGGTAGCATTACCTCTATGGATTTGTAATGTAATAGAATGCCATGAAGAATTTTTCTTGCCCCCCCCTCGTCGTCATGGCAGGTTTATCGGCTCCAGTTCCTCGGGGAAGGAAGGGCAAGAAGCTGAAGAATCAGCTGAACGTTCCTGAGGTGAAGAACGCCGACTGGCTGGTGCACTGTAACCCTGAGGTGGTGCTGCAGGACGAGAGCTACAAGAAGCACCTCAAACAGCACTGCAACAAGTCAGTTCATTAGCAGAGGTCTTTGCTTATGGCCTCTTACATGCAGGGCTTCATTTTACACGAGTGTGTTTGGTGCTGTTTATTTACAACATG
>VOQJ01038765.1:5476-28584 GCA_015052665.1 Apistogramma diplotaenia | reverse complement strand
GCCAGTTAGTAACTGCTGCAGCGTTCTGGACCAGTTGACTGATACCTAAATAAAGACTATTACAATAGTCAAGTCAAGATGAAACGATAGCACTCCCAAAGTCTCTAAAAAAGAAGAATGGCTTCAGTTTTGCGAGAAGCTGGCGATGAGAAGTTAATTTTGTCAAAAGTTAGATTACTGTCCAAGATCACTCCCAAGTTCCTTGCAAAGGGTTTTTACAAGTCTTTTTTTTAGTTCTTTCAAGGGCTGAGATTGTTTTATTTTCATTTAAATAAAAAACATTATAGCCATCCATGTCTTAACCTCCTTCAAAAAGTCCACTAAGACTTTCACAGGATTAATTAAGTGACATTTCAGTGACAGGTAAATCTGTGAGTCATCAGCATAGCAGTGAAAGGATGCCATTTTTTAAATTGAGTCCAAGGTGAGCATATAAATTGAAAATAACCTGGGCCAAGAGTAAACCCCCGGGGGACCCACTTTCAAAAGTGCATCCAGACTGAAAAACTACTCTCATCTAAAACAGTCTGGAGCTGAATAAGGACAACTTTCTCCAAGATGTTAGAAATAAAAGGCAATTTAGAAAACAGTCAGAAGTTGGATAAAATTGTTGTTTCATACTTTTTCTTTTTTTAAGAAGAGGCTCCACAACAGCATGTTAAAAATCTGCAGGGACACACCCAGAATTAAGACTGCTGTTGATAATTGACAGCACAGTCATTCACAGTGTGAAAAGATGGGATAATATCCAGAGGACATCTTGTGGCTGACTACTTCATTCAGTAGTGAAAAAGAGATGGGCTCAAAGGGGTCCAAATCAACAGAGGTTAATGTGTGAGCAGTCAGTGACAGGACGGATAATATGTGATAGTATGTGACCAAATTTTAGCAATCCTAACAACAAAGAATTTCAGCATAATCAGGCAGCACAGTAGGTTTTTTGCCAGTTGTTAGCACCACTCACACAGTCAAGAGATCCATTTCATTGGCTTCTATTAGTTGGGGTGACGTTCATCAGACAGCTGGCTGGTATAGCTGCTTTTGTCAGCATCCACTGGTCACTCAAAGCAGCCTTGTTAATTGTCACAAAGAAAATAATTAGATATAGAGACCAAAAAACATTTTTATACCAGGTAGTAATAATAATAATGTATTTTTTAAAAAATATAATGGTATTCTTTACTTTGGCCTCAAGGTGATATTCGAAGAACTGCATTCCTGTGTTCATTTAATGTCTCAACCCTGGATTTCCCACTTTACCCAACTTATAACAGCACACATTAAACTGAAAGACCTAAATTGTGTACTTGTGCTGTCTCTTTGACAAATTAAAACTCTGGAGCTGAAATGATTCACACACAGCTCATGCTCACTTTGTGAGGTAGTAATATTCAGCCACATTTTTTTCACTTTGCTGGCTCATTGTAAACTGTAACTGTTGCTTCTTTCCTCACAGGATCAATACCCACTTAGATCTGACTCCTTTCCTCCAGTGAGTCTTTCTTTCCAATCATATGGGCAACCCTAAATGTTGAAGTTTATGGAGGAAATTATTCCAATTTTTCCTGTAGTAACACAGATGTCTGCAACCAAGCAGATGTATGACAATTCATTAAGAAATGAAAATGCAATGGTGGTTCTTGAGGAAAAATCAGGGAAGCTCCGAAATCAGAAGGCAAACGTATGAAGTAAACACAAAGAGACACTGATTGAGTCGAAGGTACAAACACAGGCTTTAATGATCAGGACTGATTACCACAATCGAATGAAACAATTGCTCAGTAAAACCAGATGAAGCCAAACTTTGCCGAAACATCTGCAGTTAGTAACCACAAACACTCCAGTACAACAAAGTCACTTGAACCAAAGTAGCTAATTGTACGCATATGTTTCTCTAGCAACATCTATATTTTGTTAGCTGCTCAGTGATGTAATCCCGAACACTGATGTACCAACGCTATGGAATGGAATTTTGTCCTGGAACATGAGTAGACTGGAAAAACACTTGCAGGGATACCTGCTGTGATTCATATATGATTATATGCTGTGCATATATTCACGTTCACAGACACATTAGGCGTATTTTGTCAAAGAGCTTTTGACCATCACTAATGTTGTCCTTTTGACTGTGTGTGTGTCTGTGTATGTGAGATGCACAGGTCTTGTGACACATGGCCTCAGACAGAGTATGTCTGGAGGAAAAGAGAGTCTTCGATGGGTGGGACTGAAAACAAGTGACGCATGACTAAGAGGCCCAGGAAGTTCCAGCAGGCGGCTGTTATTGCTGTGTGTGCATGTGTGTGTATTTATGTGTGTATGTTAGTGTGATTCTGGGGCCCAGGGGAACATTGTGGGGCAATCCTGGCGGGAGTGTCTGGAAAAACTTGATGGAGTGACAAAAGCAGCAGTGTCCCTTGCACCATATCTGTCTGCTGCCTTGGCTGCAACACTTTACTGTCTTTTTGAGTTCAATAGAAATAAAGCCATAAAAAGTAGGTCATGACAGCACCAAATATTGTATTAATGTGAGTCACTCTGTTTGAATTTATGCATGCATGTGCACATACATTCGAAATGGAGTCAGACACAGTGTCGACGATATTTTAGCACAGCTCCGGGAAGAAAATGATAATGCTACTCTTACCGCGTGCAAACTTTTGAAAAGCACAGTGGTTCATTGGCAGAATAAAATGGTTTTTGGTGTATATATCCGAGATTAAACTTCTATGCCAAAACTACTATGTAGAAGGTCTCATGGTTTGGTAGAATTGTTTTCTGGTCCCCACATGACCTCTTTCTGACCCACGGTCACTCAGTCCCCAGATTGCATTGCTACAATGAGCATTCAACTGCAATGGCAGTGACGCACTGGGTTCAGGCAGACAATAGCTTACCTCAGTCTGGCAGACATAGCAAACCTCAGTGCTATCAGACTCTCTCTAATCTCAGCCCATGGGACAGCCGTGTCTTTCCTGCTCCCACATGGCCAGATCAGACACAACATCAACCTAGGGAGCACATTAGGACCTAACAAGGTTACATTGTTAGCTTTGCTGTGGAAAAACAGCCAGCATTTTTTTGAAAATGAACCATTACCGTACCTTTGGGTTCCAAAATTGGAAATTAAGCTATTGTAGCTGATTTACTGACAGTATGATGGAAATAAAAAAAATCTGCATAATGCATTTATATACGTGGCTGTATGTTGTTCATGCAAAACAGCCCACCATAAAATACCAGGAGCTGTTGCATAGGACTGCTGTCACCAAGAGCATGAAAGTGAACGTTTTCATGTAAAAATCAGGCCAGAGGGCTTTAGAAACCTGATTGGCTAACAGCTGGTCAGATGGGAACTCCTACTTTCTGTCAACATCTGATGTGAATCCAGACTTATGTGATATGTTTATAGCCATGAGTTTGCTGTTAGGGTAATCTCATTAAGGACACTTGTGGATAGTAAAATATTGCTTAAATTTTAGCTGACAGCCTCAAAAAATAAAAACAGACCTGAAAACAAAATAAAATCAATCATCTAGCTCTCCAGCCCTTATGCAACTTAGCGATTTCTGAGACCTTCACTGCTATCTCAAGGCCACCAGACTGCTGCCAAAAAGAATTAAAAACAACACACCATTTTTCTTTGTGAGTTGAGTTGCTACTTATTTAGCTGTTTTCTGTCTCAGGTTTAACATTTGATAAAAAATTCCAGTAACTCCTGTCAAAAAGCGACAGGCGAAATACAAATACACATTTGAAGAAATTGTGTTGTTCAAAAACAGATGCTACAAAACCTTTAAATACTTGGAGCATGCCTGTTGGCTCATAAGGTGGTTGACAGGAATCCAATGGAAAAGTAGCATGTGTCAAAATAAATCTATGGCGCTGCCAAATTGCAAAAACACATCTCTGGTTTGCATGTGAAGAGGGAGAGCAGGGGGGCATTGAACCTGCAGGTATAAGACAAGTTCAATGGAGACACTGTGTGGTGATACAATATTTCAATGGGGATAATTACATTGACTAGTCTTGAGTTCCTTAAGGCTTTTATACTGCCATATTAGTATGAATTGTCACAATTTTCCCAGCATGTAATAACTAGACTGTATAAGGATTATTTTTCATGCTACAAAAAGGGGAAACTTACCATGTGTGTATTGTATTTTAAGTCAATGGCTACACTGTGAAATGATCTCAAGTCACCACTTGATACACAAAAGCACCACCATGTGGCAACATTGTGTAAATCACATTTGTGATTTTTTAAAGCACAATTGTAGTAGTAGAATCTGCGTCTTTACATCTAACTGTGTTTTTATTGCAGTATTTTTAAAATGATAAATTAAATGTGAACAAACTCTGCTGTCAGTAAGGGGAACTAAATATGGGAACAGTTTACCAATGTCAATAAAGAGGCACTCTACTTATCCCACATTTAAGGTTCATCTCAAACTATGGCTAAAGGCAAACCATCTCCGTGACCACTTATCCCTTATTTCGGTCTGATGTGTAATTTCTGTGTCGCATGTCATTGTTTATTGTGTGCCCTGCCCAAATTTACAGATTATTATATTATATTATATTAGCAGTTCGTCTATAATCGGGCATTTTTATATATTTGATATACTGATGCGCATTAGTAGACGCTGTCTCAGTTAAATAAATGAATAAATAATAATAAAAATAAAATTTCATGTAATCTATTATAATATTTCACATTAACTGTAACTTTTCCTGACATTCTATGTCGGCATTAGCTTTATTAACACTCCAAGCTATTATATTATGTGTCGTCGTGATTTCCAGCGCATTGTTAGCAATTGTACGCGCCTGTGACGAACACGATTGTCCTTTTCGGTGCTCCGTAGTCTTTCCTCTTTACCTGTTTGGTAGCTAAAGATGGCGGAAGCTCCTCCATGGCCCAGCCGGTTTTTCTGTCATAGATGCTCAGCTGAAATTAGTCCTCGGCTTCCCGTGAGTACAATGTGTAAAAATTATAGCAAACGAAAGTTGGGCAAATGGAAAACGCAATGGTGTTGGTGGTACTTTAGTAGATATTATTTTAGCAGCAGGACAACAGTTAGCATGCTAATGGTATTACCGGACTCCTACGAAGTACCGTTTATTTCGCTAACCCTCTCCAGTTAGCTTTTCGTGTAAAGAGGATCTGTCATCATACAAACGCAAACTGCGTAGTCCTCACAGACACATCGGTCTCTTATTTGCAATAACTTTTGTGAAATAATTTGGTTGTCATTTTATAGCATTCCATGCGTATTAGCCTCACCGTTAGCTACATTTACTAGCAGTTAGTAAAGCTAAAAATGTTATTTCACGTAATCATAGACTCGTGGAATTGTATTTATTAAAAAAATATCTCTGTTCATACTGTTAGCATATTTTTAAATCTAGTATGTACATATTTGAACAGCAACAATACTATTCCATCCTTTTTCTTCTTTTTGCCATTCAGTCAGACATAAAAGTGGCACGACTGTCACAGGCTAGAAGGATCTGTCACAGGACGCCAAACGTGCCGTTTACAATGTCAAATATCAGTTAACGGTTTCTGCAGGTTGCTGGTAATGACCAGCAGTATGTATGCCTCTAACCTGATTACAGCTAGCGAATTATTTTTCTTGACATCCTTGTACGACATAGTTATTGTTGCAGTTCTTGTTAATTCTCACTACTGTTATTTGTTAGCGATAGTCAGAATTTGATTAGTTCCACTTTTATTTGTGATGTCTCATAGTTAACTGAAATAAAAATAATTGGCTTACACAAAAAGAAAATCAACTGCACAGTATTGTTAAATTAAACTAAAATGTGTAGAAAATGTCTTTCGTTTTTTTAATCTATTTAATACAATTTGTCAACGCTACAAGCATCAGAAAGTATTAAAGCTTGTCTTTATTGCAAGTGAAATTTTTGTGTTGTAACACATGTTCTGAACAGTTGGTAAATGATTTTTCCTTGAAGGACATATCCATAATGTAAACGTAACTGGTTGCAGTTCTTATTAATTATAAGAAGCAATTATGTTTCATTTGTTGTTAATTAATGTTACCTGCACGTGCATCAGCTTTAATCAACTAATAGTTGTAGCTAATATTTATAGATTTATAGATATTGCTCTTTACCTCTTTGCAAATTGTAAGTGTTGAGCAAAGATATTTTGTGTGTAAAACATATCAAACAACATGATCAAGCTTTGAAGGATGTACATCTAATTAGAATTAAAAGGGTTTTTTTTCCTCACTCCTAGTCAAAGATCAACATTGTGTTTGTTTATACTGTTTTTTGCTTGTTTGTTTTAACAGGAGTATACATGTCCAAGATGTGATTCAGGGTTTATTGAAGAACTGCTGGAAGAAAGAAGGTGTGTATAAAGTTTATACAATTATTTTCAACATTTGTGCAGTGGAGAAATGCATTATTCGATCCCCTGCTGAATTTGTGAGTTTGCTCACTTACAGAGAAATGAACATAAATTTTTATGGTAGTTTAATGGATAGACACAGAATACCAGCCAAAAATCCAGAAAAACAATTTACATAAAAGTAATAAATTGATTTGCATTGAGTGAAATATGCATTTGATCCCTAAGTAAAATGTGTGTTGGTGGAGAAACCCTTGTTAGCAAGCATAGTGGTAAGACATTTCTTATAGCTGGTCAACAGGTTTGCATATGTCTGAGGAGAGATTTTGGTCCACTTTACAGAAACACTAAATCCTTTAGGTTTGTTTGCTGCCGCTTGGCAACTTCAAGCTTCAGTTCCCTCTGCAGATTTTCTTTAGTATTGAGGTATTTGGCCCCATCTATTGGCCCGTCAGTGCAGTGAAGTTGTCCTGTACCCTTAGCCCCAATGCATAATGCTTTCACCTCTGTGTTTGACTGTGGGAATGGTGTTCTTTTGATCATACTCAGCATTTTCTTTCTTCCAAACATAGTGGGTAAAGTTGATGCCAACGAGCTTGATTTTGCTTTCATCCAAGTACAGCACTTTCTCCCAAGCCTTCTCTGAATTATTTAGATGTTTATTGGCTTAAGACAGAGCTATACATGTGGCTTCTTGAGCCACATGTATAGGGCACGGCACACAGCTCAGCAGTATCAGGTGACTTCTTGCTAGTGTTAATAGCTCCACCCACTTGCTAATCGTGGTAATAGCGAACCAGTGAAATTCTCAGCCCGGCGCAGCACCAGGCAGTCAACTGCTGGCTAGATCCCTGCAATTACAGTGTAGTGTGTTGGCAATGGTATTTTTGGTTACTGTTGTCTCAACTGCCTTCAGAATATTAGCAAGCTCCTCCCATGTAGTTTTGGGCTGATCCAACACTTTTCTCATGATCATGCTCACCCCAAGATCTTTCTTGGAGCACCAGACTGAGGGCAATTGATGGTCATTTTATAATTCTTCCATTTCCAAATAATCAAACTTGTCCCTGATGTCCTTTAACAGCTTTTCGGTCTTTGCCATAGTGGTGAAGATGTTGGAATGGAAGAAATTGATTCTGTGGGCAGATGTGCTACAAACACATAACTGGTTGAAATTAGGAGCATTTGTAATTGACTGATTATAATCTGTGTGCCACACGAGCACACAGCCAATCTGTGGGAGTCAGGATTCTGGCTGGGTTATAGGGGATCAGATATTTATTTCAGTCAGTGACATGCACATCAGTTTTTAATTTTTATGTAATGCACTTTTTGTTTTGGTTGATATTCTGTCTCTCTCCATTAAAATTAAACTACTATAAAAATGAGACTCATAAATTAAATATCAATGTGAAGAACATTCCACAAGTAACTGTGGATGATTACATTTTTTCCATTAGTATTATGAGAAAGCAAACAAATGTTTTGTGTGTTTTTCCTTTCTTATTCATACTTCACCAGCCAAATGTTGCAGACATTTAAGATGCAAGCAACCTATAAAATCTAGCTTTATGGCATCAATAAGGACTTGTATCACAGATTCATATTCATCATGATAATTATTTTAATCACACATCCTGGTGCACGTTTTTAAACAGTTACATTTGATGGAAGCTCAGATAAACGATGCATGATGTGTATTGTTTTTTGATTGTGATCGTGATAGTGGCCTACAATCTTTAATGTTTAATGCTTTAATGTTTATACAGTAACACGGCATGAGAAGTAAATGGCAACAAACCGTCAAATGTATAAAATGATGGAAACATAACACTCTCAATTATTTTCCCCCGTTTAGTGCTGACAATGGCTCCATGTCTACCATCTCCAGTGGGCCCCAGAACCAGCAACCATTTGAGGTTTCTAAGCTGTTCCTTATTCACTGTCTATCACATATCTTTTCCCTGTTTCACTATGTTAGGCACGCTGTTGTGTAACAGAGTCAGCAGTTCTTAAAACTGCTTCCAGTGACGCTTGTCCTAATCTGGCACTGTGCATGATGAAATTTGTTTGGGGGGGGGGGTTTCCACTTCTTCTTTTGTGGTTTATATGTAGTTTGTAGTTTATAGTTTTGAGCTTTACTTTATTGAATAACTTGACTATTTCTACTTTGCCCAGTTTAAAATGAGTGCAGTTTAAGTATCTTATGAATAAATGTTTTTGATTGATAGTTTCTGAGACTTTAGCGATCATGTTACCTCAGTAAACAGGGAAATGCTGCATATCAGCGTTCTGTGACTTTACTTTGACCTAGTGGTCAACAAAACTATTCACATTCCAAGAATTTTGTATTGATTGTAAATGTTTGGGGTTTGTATTCCCAAAGTCAGTGGATTTGCTTTCATATATTTGTCTCCCAGAATGCGGACCAGCACTTATTTACATTCCCGTCGGGCTATGGCCAGTTTGCCCTGGGTGTCTTTGATGATAGTTTTGACTTTGGGGCTGGACTGGCAACAGAGGATAACCGGGATGCTGAAAACCGTCGGGAAAGGGAAACTGCATCTCGGCAACGATACGGTGCCAGGCAACCAAGAAGTCGCCATGGTTCTAGGCGACAAGCAGGGAGGCACGAGGGAGTTCCGACTTTAGAAGGGTAAGAGTGCAGACTGTGACATGCTGAATAGGTGTTTTGTTTCTGCTTGCTAGGCTATTTGTCAGTATTCCTACCTGCTATATCATACCTTTTTATGTTCTTTGCAGAATCATTCAGCAGCTAGTAAATGGAATAATTGCACCCACAGCAATGCCAAATATTGGTGTTGGACCCTGGTGAGTTTGTGAAACAGAGATGTAATAAAATAGAGGCCAAGTTCACAACAAAACATGCCTACTTTTTACTGTCGTCCCATTACTTTTAAAGGGGTGTTCTTCACTCAAATCCTATGGACTATGCTTGGGGTGCTAACGGACTAGATGCTATTATAACACAGGTATTCTTTCAGAAACTTTCCAATACTAAAATAAAGATTTTTTTAAATTACTAGGTTGTGATTGTAGATGATAATGTGCATGAAATGTTTCAGTTTATGTCCCTTTCTAATATTCTGTTTTCTCTACTATTCAGTTATTAAATCAATTTGAGAATACAGGGCCTCCACCTGCTGATAGAGATAAAATAAAAAGTCTTCCTACAGTACAAATTACAGATGAGCATGTTGGTAAGTTCAGACACTGTCAGTTATACTGCTACTTTCTTTTTTTTAATATATTACTTGAGAATGTTCCTGAAAGGAAATTAAATTGTTACTCCTTTGTAGGCTACTTTAATGCAAGTACTTCATCAGGTTTCAGTTCTATAATTTTTTAGCAGGTATGAATATTTATTTGTGGACTCTGAGGCATTGTTTTCTTTTAAAACCAATAATTGGAATATACTTGATTCTTTACTGTGGGTTGGTTTACTCAACTAATGTTATAAGTCTGTTGGTAATGTTTTCAGCCAGAACCAGTTGAGCTGTTCGCACCAGATTTAGCAACATATTTTTTTAACATTGTCTTTTAGCTTCAGGGCTGGAATGTCCAGTGTGTAAAGAAGATTATGGTGTTGGTGAAAGTGTGAGGCAGCTGCCATGCAATCACATGTTTCACAATGATTGCATAGTCCCCTGGCTGGAACAGGTATCAGACATCACCTATTCAATATTCTTTACACTTACAGTAAATATTTACTAGTTGTTGACTGAAACTAGGGAGTAAATGGGGAGACTTCAGCAGTGACTCTAAAAAGGCTTTATGTTTTTCTCCAGCATGACACTTGTCCAGTGTGCAGGAAAAGCTTGAGTGGACAGAACACAGCAACAAACCCTCCAGAACTATCAGGGATGAATTTTACCTCCTCCTCTTCCTCCTCGTCATCCTCTTCATCCTCCTCAACGCCCCAGTCCTCAAGTTCGACCAGCAATGAGAACTCCACAGATAACTCGTAGGAAGAACATGTCACCCCATGAGTTGTTTATAGCTCTCAGGCTGCTGTGCTTCAGAGCGGTGACCTCCATTCTCTCCCTGCCAAAGGGCAGAAACCTGAGTGCATCTCGCCTGGAGCACTCACGCTGATTCACGGATACGTGATACATGAGGCCCATGTATTTCTGCCCATCCTGTTGCTCCCACCTTCATCAGGATTCTGAACAAAGGAAGGGCGGAGACCTGGAGTGCAACTTCAGTCAGGGAGGATGTGGAGAAGCATGGAAACTTCAAGAGGCTCGATGTGCTTGAATCACCTCAAAAAAGAAGAGAAAATAAAGGAATCCAAAGGTAGAAGACCAGAACAAGACGCTGTTTTTTAAAATCTCGTGTTTGTTTTACGATCCACCTTTTTTCGATGAAGGAAAATGAAAAAACAGAGTACCAGTCAATAAGTTTATACACACTGACGAGTGTGTCCAAACCTTTTGACTGGCTTTTCCTTTTTGTTTAAGCAGCATTCATAGCTCAGATTAAATGACTCAAAGTGCAGTGTAGCGCACTGCTTCAGTGTACACTTTGTTCTTGCTTTGAAAGAATATTATAGCTGATCCCTTTAGCTCTTTAAAGAAATTTACAATAATTTCTCCAATGATTTTGTCAGTCTCCACTTGCCATCTTAAGATTACCTGACCCCACAGGTACCATTGATTGCACTTGAAATGATCTGTCATATTGCAGTAATTTTTGTGTTACTACATACATGATGATTTATCAAAGTTATATTTGCAAGCATAAAACATGTTTCTATATATGATACATGTAATACATTTAGAAACATTTCTGTGCATTTTAACTTAAAGATAGATATTTTCTAAAGTTACCAGTTGAATACCTCTTGATTTGCAGTATGATCGTGTACAAACAAAACTGGTGAACCGATGGAAAATAAAGATATTTGGGTGCTACCACTCATTTCCTTTAAGTCATTCTTAGGTTGTGGTTATAATACTGTAAAGGCTAAACAATAATCAGTAGTTAAAATTGACTCAGAAATTATAATACAACAATGGTGTTTTACTTTGTATTAATTTTTTATACTCCAATTGTGGTGGTCTTGTTAGAAACTAGATGGTAGTGCAGTAATCAAGAATAGGGGCATTTTAACAGATGAGACATAAAAAGATATCTTGTTCTAGTACCAAATAAACAAACTGTAGTGAACTTTTAAGTTGTGAGTTGTTCTGGTTCCCATTCTAAATTATTTGTTCCTGTCATGATGTCTTTAAGGCTCTTAGAAGAAACAAGCATCCAGGGAACAATGACCCCATTAGTGAGCAACGTCGGACCTGTTTTCAATGCATAATAAGATTTTGTGATAATTTTGTACTTTCAAAGTAAGGCCTGCTTCAAAGGCATGCAGCTAGTAAACAGAGTCTATATTAAATCCTTCACTGGTGTACTTGCCTGCCTAGTGTTATCAATAAGCCAATAAATTCTGTTTCCTTTAATTGTTTAGCCATACGGGTGTACTTCCTCTACATTGTACTTCTCTTCAGGGATTTTATGTTCCAAGGCCTTTAATGTGAGGGGATTGTTATGGACAGAACATTGATTTTATTGGAAGACAAATGAATACATTTGATGTATAGCTTTGAGTGTGATCTCACAATGGGAAATTACTGATTCATAATCCCTTAAAAAAAAAAAACACATTGTCTTTTAGCTATGAACCTAGAAATATTTAAATTTTTTGCTTACTGTAGATTCAATGGATTTATCATTTTATAAAATTCGTAAAGTGAATATAGTTAAGTGTTTTTTTTCCCCTCATGCTACATTTTCTATATATAAAGGTTTCGTGAATCTTGTAACAAGAAAAACCTTAATATATTTTTTAAATATATTATGAGCTTTCTTCATTGTTCCAGAAGCCTAGAATTTGGGAGTATCTACATAGTTATATAAACTGAATTTAACTGGGGTGGAAGTTGGACCACTCGGTAGCCTTTGACCCTGAAACACTGTGAGAAAGCATCAAGTTGAGTGACAAATATCCCTTCATTGAGATTTGGTGTAGTGCACCATAACTGTTGGAAGATTTGTTTTGTTTTCTAATTTCTTTTTCTGAATATATACATATATATAACTTTTTATGTATTTATGTATATATAAATAAGCGCACAGTTGAGCAAAAAGGAAAAGAACTGAGTGAGTTCGCTCTGTTCAGGACTACAATGTACAGAACAACACATCAAAATAGCCCCGCCTCTAAAAAAGAATCGTCATAAACTACGTGATGATCGGGGCGTGTGCGTGAGGTGAAAACTAGAGGACGACTGCATCGGCTCAGTGTCGGGCATTCAGTCCCTACATCCAGCTGGAAGAAGAATTGGCTGAACGCGGCTACTGTTGAGTTTATTCGACGACTTAGTAACTATTATCAACAATGAAGTTATTGTGGGCTGTCAGTGCCCTTCTGTTGAGCTGTTGGCGAGCCGATGCTTCCACAGGTAAGAATTTTGCGTCAGCCATGTTGTTCGAAGATGTAGACTTTGCCCCGACTACGAACATTTGTTGTTTTTTTAAAGTGTTCTTGCAATGTGAAAGTAACGACAATTACGGTATTTTGTATTTTCGACGTTGAATGCTGTTCTAAATGAAAAGCGTAAGAGACAATATCCTCAGTCGGTTAAAACCTGATGGCGACAACATAGGCGTATCATTGTTGCTAGCTAGCCGATGTACAGAAACCCTTCGAACCGTTTTCGTGTCGCTAATTATAAAGTGCTAGTACGGACTATATTTCTTTGTTTTCTCGCCTGTTGAAAGCATTTTGTATAGGAGTTTCTCAGGGGAGATATTTGAGGTCTTTCCTAACGTTAGCAAATATTAAATGTGAGGTCACGTGGGCTCCATGTTAATTTACAACAAATGGTGGTTCAGTAACCTTGTTGCTTGTTCTAATCTTTTAGGTTGCTCAAATGTAACTAGCAGTTGCGTAAGATCCAAAATGTTTGCTCTTATTATACCTAGTCTACATTCTCGTTTTTTAAAGAACTTAGGCCTCGTTTTCACAAACCACTTAAAGGCTAAAATAAGTCTTTCAGTATGTTCTTAATGTGCGGCCTTGGCTTACAACATTAAAACTGCTTTGCTTGAATAGCGATAGCATGTTCACACTAAATGCTAACAGGACTAATTAAGCTATGTGTTGCAGTGTCATCATCGGATGTTAATTTTAGGTGAGGCTCGTTGGGGAAACAATAACTTAGGTTTTTAAATTTCTTTAATGAACGGGCTTAAATGTCGAATTTTGACGCGCACAGATGCGCGGAGTACTTCTAGGTGACTAATTTTCCCATCAGTTTCATCACCAAGTCACTTAAGAGAAATGGGGAAATCCGTGTACTGAGACACTGCGCTGTAAAATTATAGTTTGACGTGGATAAAACCACTGCCCCTTTAATTTTGTAGAGCTGGTACCAACAGACTGTTTGGATATTGTGTTGACATGTACTTAAGCCAGAGGCACACAAGAGCCCTCATGCCTTTCATTGTTTTCTGCTTTGGCCACAGCAGATCAGGAGTAAAATTAGACCTCCCCAGAGTTTTAGCTTCTTCTCTCCAACTTAACTTTGGCATGAAAAGTAGGTTACAAAGTAGATGGGCTGTTTTTTAATTTTTATTTAAATAACACATTAACTGGTTAATATTCAGTTCAAGTAATTTGGTAAATGGTGTTCAACACACCCATTTTGTTAATGGCCACCATTTTGAGACTGCTTAACCTGCTCTCAATAAAATTATGCTTTAATGATAAAAGCCTGGTATATAAGCATTAGTCCTGAAGGTGGCAGATTTTTTTTTTCTTTCGTCCATCAGTTTGAGTGCTCGCATCCTTCTTACAGCAGCTAGAGAATTTATTTATTTTTTGTCTGCTACAGGCAAATTATTATAGAGGGCAAAGTGTCCTACTTGATTAGTGCTCTGAAGATTCATTGTCCAAAACTGGAGAAAAACAAAGATTTATCTATTTTTAATTTATGTAGACAAGTTGTTACAAATGCTTGAAAGAAAGTAAGAAATTATTTCCATTATTCTTCATGCTAATACATGACCAAAAATGCTTTAAATAGCCTTTGTATTCAGTGTAGCTCTTTTCCAGTTTGTTACATTTTTTATCTTACTGCAGCCTTAGGCCTCCATCTTCTGTTCAGTTTTTTTTTCATGTTTTATGGGTGAGTTATTTATATTTTAAATATATTTTTTAAAGAAAAATGTTCTGAACATTCTTTGAAACAGATGGAAAATTGACCTTCGCTGCAGTTCTATGAAACAGTGTTATGCCCTCAAGGGCTCTCCTTGTCACATGACTGAAAACCATAAATTAGGAAGGACTGTCAGTGTGAAAATGTCAATATATTTGTGGCTATTAAAATAGCATAAGTAATAGGTGTTTAGTCAGTTTTTTTGTAAAAAGATGTCTTTTCAATAGACAGATCAAAGGCCTACTTGGTTGGTTGAAAAACAAACTATGAAGATGAAGCATCCATACCCTCATTGTGGCTTTTTCTCTCGTATCTGTACTGTTTCTGTTAACCACCCTGATATGTTGCCAGTAACCTGGTCAGAATGATTGGCCTTTAAGCACATCGTACTGATTCTCATGTTATAGAGCAGAAGGTTATTGGGAGTAATTTGCATTTTTAACACACGTTGGAAAATTGTGGCTGAGGTCTAAACTATATTTAATTTTGAACTTTTAAAAGGCATGTGCTTTTAAGGTGACCTTTGGTAGTCATGGAGAAGCCATTCTAAACTCGGAAACTGAGGCTCTTGTTACAGGTTTAGATATCTTTTCTGTTTGGACTATAATTGCCTGCTACTTGGCTGCTGCTGGTTTTTTTTTTATATTTTTGGGTGTTTTTTTTAAGCATTTTAGAAATTAATCACAAAATTTGGGCTGCCTTGTATTTTTGGTTGAAAAGGATGCAAGCATGTGGTAATGGTTGCGTTCAGAGCCCAGTGCTCCTCCTTTAGACCCACCTCTGCTTGCAGGTGTTCACTTAACATTAGGGATGTGGGCTGCTAGTCTACCAGTGTTTAAATAGTTCCACCCTTTCTGGTTGGCACCTGAAATATAGCTGTTTCGACACACAATCTTTACTTATACTTACTTTACTGTATAGTGGCAATTAAATAATATGCTAGAGCTCCTCCCACCATTAACTAGGTCAACAACCCCAATAGACAGCTGTGCCCCTCTGTATTTGTGATGGCGAGTTGAACAGTAAGCAGATGACGGCTGTGCAAAAGGGTGCAGTTATGTAGTGCTTCTAATGTTGACAATGATAAGTTGTGTGGGTGCAAACTAACATAACCTCGACCAGGGCATTTTTGCACAGACTGTTGGACGCTGGCTTGTAAGAACGGGAGCCTTTTAGCACTGATGACATTAGCCACACATGCACATTTCAGCAACACATGTTGCTGAACACGGGACAGTTGGCTGATGTCAAGCTCCTGTAGTGAATTAGTGGAGCTTAAAATATCAATAGTAACAACATGTCAATCTGCTTATCACTGTTTTGGTACGGACTAGTTGTGCACTGGTACCCATTTGAACATTTGACAAATGAAAGCAACCTGCCTACAATGCTTTGTTTTTCATGTATTTTTAATTTAACTTTATCCTTTTACTGTTTTCATCTCCACCTCATCTGCTTTTTTTCATGTTCTTTCATTCATTGTAAATTGTTAATTTCATTGGAAAGCTTTGAGCATGTTTCGTTGTGATTCTTTTGTTTTCTTCTGCCTTTAGGGATGTCCCAAGCAAGCTTTAAAAAAGTCTCAAGATCTAGGATTGTGTAACTGTTAATACTTGGAGCTGGCTGGCATTTAGTCTCTGTAATCCATTATGACTGGAGCCAAAGACCACACTTGATACGAACACTCATTGTGGAACTTAATCTTGTAAATTAGATCAATTAAAGCAAATTAAAAAAAATAGAAATGGCTCAGAATTATATTTCAACAGTTACAGTTCACTTGTAACAGCCTCTGAAGAGTCCAGATTTTTAAAATAACTTAAATGGGTTTAATGTTAGACGGTATATATCAGTTAAATAGTTTAAGCTTTTTTTCCTCCAGGCTCCAGAGACTCCTATGACCTGGATGACTGTGAACCTACACAGACATATATATATATGGCTTGTTGCTGCACTCATGTCAACTTGGGTCATCCCCGTTTGCCTTTTTATGTAGCACTTTGTATATTCATCTTAATGGATTAGAGTTAGGGCTGGAGGATATGGGTTTAAAAAAACCAACACTCGTCTGTTAGGGCTGACTTTTTTTTCCCCCCCCATTTCCTCAGTTGTGAAAAAACGATACAATGACGATAAACTAAAGGCTACTTTTAGCATCAATTTTGTCTTGTGGTGTGTTAAATTAAGCTCACGTCTTTCCTTTGCTGCAGTGCACTCCTCTCAAAAGACACTGTTTAGTTCAGCTTGTGCAAAAAATATGAAAAGAGAGCCTGTCTAAGGATCATTAATGGTTGTCTACACCTGCATTTAGTTTTTCACAGATGTAGTTGCAGAAAGCATTGGTGTTTGACTGGTTAGTGAGCATACTACAGGCATGGTGATGGCAGTCACACTAGTCAAAGTGGAGTCAAGTGAGCTCAGGCATGGTACAGATTGCCCATGTGAATGCACCCCAATTTACTATGAAATCGCTAGATGGGCCCAAGATTAAATGTAACAGTTATTTAAAATGCTTACTGCTACAAAATTAGAAATTGACTTGCATAAGGCAGCGTTATACTGTCTCTACATACCCCTCATCTCTGTAGAGCCAGTCCAGATGACTAAAGCTAGTTGGGACCTGATATTGGATATCAGTCTTTTCATTATTCCACCCAGTCCTAATCAAAGGACAAGGAATGATTAAAACATTTCCATAAAGATTGCATGAAAATGTTGCTCTAATTTGTGCTTTTTTTTTGTGTGTGCTTACTTTCATGTTTTCATTTCATTTGTGTTTTATTAACTGTTTTTTTCTTTCTCTTTCCTGCTGTTGCTTCTTTCATCTATCATCTGTCCTTTTCATTTTATCATCAATTCATTAACTCATTTGGTTTGCTTTAACCCCACCACATTCAAAATTTCTTAATCCGTTTGCTGGGCCAACTTTAAAACTGTGCTCAGCGGGTTTTATCAAGTGCCCGTTGTCTCAAATGAAGCTAATCAATGACAGTGCAGAGATGCATTGCGAGGTTGTAGGGAACCCGATTCCCGAGGTGCAGTGGTGGTTTGTAGAAGGCGAGGAGCCAAATGAGACTTTAACCCAGCTGTTCGATGGGGCACGGAATGACCATGTGAAAATAAATGCCACATATATAGCACATGCCACTAGCACCATTCACCTCACAAGCCTCACCCCTGAGGACTCGGGCACATATGAGTGCCGTGCTTCCAACGACCCCGACCGCAATGAACTGAAGAAGACGCCAAAAATCAAGTGGATCCGCTCGCAAGCAAACATTATTGTGATTGAAAGTGAGTGGCAGAGAGAGCATGAGGAGGCTCCAGTCAGAGTAGATGACTGTTATCTCCTCATTAGTGAAGTCCTGGACATTAATCTCCTGTACCACACCTCTGCTGTGTTTCCCGGACCAGTATCCTCCATCCTCCTTCACCCAGTACACACACTCCCTGTCCTTCCTCAAAAGCTCCAAGATTGTTCCCCAGTAGAACATGAACCTGGTCTTAAGACTTCCATAGGTCCCTAACCCTTTATTACCAGACACAAAACCTATGTTCAATCTGATGCCTTTTTTTTTTTCTTGTTTTAAGGCTTAGGCATTATTCTGGTAGGTTTTCTTGGATATAATACTGGTCATAAGGTTGGAAATTTAAAAATGGTTCCTTTTTTTTTAAGGTTATTTTACACAAACAAAATATATTTAATCAGTTTTAACTATTTGTACTCAAAACCAAAAAAGGGGCGTCAGATTAGCGTTGCATTGTTAGATTTTTAATTTTGCTATTTTCCTGAATTGGTACTAACACTAGCAATGCCCCTTTTATTTATGCTTGTAGACCATCCCTGTGGCTTATAACCTACTGAACTGTAGGTACAGAAGATGGCAACTAAGTGTAAAAATGGATTCTCAGCCATTGGGCATCTTTCTGCCTTATGGCCCAGTATTATTATTATTATTTTATTATATATTTTTTTTTTTACTTAGAAGAATTGTTAGTTTCGCTCCAATTGGATAAACTTTTTTTTAATATTCACAATTAAATTGCTAATAATTTTTTATCCCTGTTGCTGCTTCTGCATGTATTAAAGGATCTTTACCGCATGACCCCATGACCTTTCTGTAGCTCATTACCTTTCCAGTGTAATTCCTGTTCTTCTTCCCATTCTGCTGTTGGTGGGAAGCGCTTTCCACCTTTCTCAGAAAGTTCAGTGCATTTGTAAGCACTTGTGCTTGTGTTCCATTGTTCTCATGATTTGTCAGAATGGATTTTCATTATTAATCCTTAAACTTGGCAAGCTGAACATGCTAAGGCTTGGCTGGCAAATCTTGGACTTTTGCCTGACCAATCAACACTCAACAATTGTCTGAGCAAAAATGATACATATATGTATATCTGGCAACATTAAGGATAGTATAAGCAACCAATTAATATTCATAGTTATCTCTCCTCATAAGGTTGTTGTATACATATAATTTCTAAAACATTAAAAATGTTTTAGCTTCTAAATTGAGATGTTTTTTTTCAAGTCTTTAAAATCCCCCAGATCCACTGGGAGCTGTT
Organism: Apistogramma diplotaenia; assembly: GCA_015052665.1. Lineage (NCBI taxonomy): Eukaryota > Metazoa > Chordata > Actinopteri > Cichliformes > Cichlidae > Apistogramma > Apistogramma diplotaenia. The sequence continues at coordinate 9,405 of VOQJ01038765.1, read as the reverse complement.
GGACCTTTTTCCCCACAGGAAATGGTTACTGCTATAGATTATGTGAGATGTGTCAAATTGGTTTTTATCTGAAGACAGCTGTTGAGTGTCAAGATGAAATATAAATTAAGCTGAATCATACATAAGCATCCAGTGGCAATAATGCATTTCAAGACCTTTTTGGTTACTAAGTATAATGTAAACATTTGTAATTTCTGATTTTACAAAGAACGTCAATGATGTGTTTTTTTTCCTCCCTCTTTTTTCCCCTCATTTTCTCTCTTAAGCCCCAAACATCCACACTGAACCTACTGAAGTCAACAACCAAACTTTTGCTGTGCTCACCTGCAACCTCACAGATGCCAACCTTCCCATCAGGGGCTCCCACTGGGTTCACAATGGCAAGATCATTGAAGACTCCAAAACCACTGATGCAAAATCTCACACGACCTTGAAGTAAGAAGGAAATAAAATGCCTGTCCTATGTAGGCAGGTCTGTCTTCTATGGATATTCTATGGAATATTGTGCTGTTTACCATCAGCTGGTAAAGCGATATGCATCTGTTTTCTCTTAAAGAGAGCCTGTTGTGGACAGTCCTGTATTTAACTAATCAGAAACGCTGAGTGAATCACACAAGATGACTGACTTTGGCACGTTCATGACATGTTGTATGGGCTGATGAGCTGAGCGTCACTGGCTTGAGGACATTTACTGTCTATATGAGGAGGCTGTTTAATTGTATTTCTCTTAGTGTCTTTCTCTATCCTTTATTTTCTCCTTTGTGGGTTTTTGTCTGCCATCCCCTCACTTTTCCTCTTCCCTGTTTCACTTTCAGCATTAGCAGCAGAGCTAGGGGCACCGTTCAAGCATTCACTGCTCTTAATTACCGGAAAGATGGACAGTGTAGACGTGCAGCCCGGCTGGTAGTCTTGGCAGCGGTGATAAGCGCCCCTAGTTGTGTTCTCACTTTGCTCGACCCCAATTCCCCATTAGAGGGAATACAGGACAGTGGCACTAAACAGAAGTGGGATTGTAATCAAGAGGTGAAATATGACATATTTGCTGGGTGACTAAGCAGCTTTAGTTTTGCCAGGCTCCTGAGTATAACTGGCGATCTATTGTGGATTTTCTACTCGGCTGAATGGAAAATAATCACCATCATTAAGGTGGCTTCAACAGTGTCACTTATTAGACACCATGTCTTAGGGAATAATACACTGCCTTTCTATTACCAAGGGCTGTTAAACTAATTCCAAATCAATTATTCTTTTTCTTCCCATAGACTGGAGAAGATCACTTATGCCAATAGTGGAAAGTATGAATGTGTTTTCCTGACTGATCCACAGGTGAAGCAGACAATTGAAGTCAAAAGTAAGTAGATGAATCACATTGAATTGCATGTCAGTTGATTTCAGAGGTGAACATCAGAGTTCCAGCCAGAAACCCTGATGCCAGCATGAGCAGGCCCTGCAGAATCTAAACATTTTAAGTTTGTCCGTTTTTTAAAAAAATGGGATTTCAAAACAATTCTGACTAATTGTGCATTCTGCAGGTTAAAAATGTGACTAGTGATTTAAGTTTCCCATTATCAAGGAATGTGTATCATGAATGCATGCTGTCATATTGAATGTGATGTGGAATAGTGTATTGCCTTGTATTTTTAGGTAATTAGTAGTAAATATGTGAACTTGCCACCATCTCAAGAATAGGTTCATTTAATCTACTAACTGCTACCTGCTATGTTTCTCATTTTTCTACAGCACTTCCACATGTCTCTGCCTACAAGCACTCTGAGCACGGCAATGAAAATGACAAAGTTGTGCTGGTCTGTGTGGGTCATGGATATCCATTACCCACTGATTGGTCATGGTTCAAGGAGGGAGAAAATGGAGCCCCACTGGTGAGTTTCTGTCACACTGGGAATGATGCTAATGTTCACTAAAGTTGCAATTGCTGCCAGATCTCACGACGCTTAGCCGAGCCTCGTGATTAAAATTAATGCTGTGCATGGATCTTGCCCATCGTGATGTTTCACTGTACACGTGGTCATATTCCAGTTCATGAGAGACTGCATAATAACTGACATTTTGTTGGTGAATGGCCAACTTTCTTTTTCCCTTAAAAAAGAAAACATGGATATTTGTTACTTACTTGCTGTTCAAAAATAATCCTCAGGTTGTCACCAATGGCACCACTGAAAAATATAAGATCAAGAGCACCCCCAGCAATACCACTCTGACCATCAGCGACCTGAACATTGACGGTGACCTTGGACACTACAAGTGCTCTGGAACCAGTGAACTGGGCTCCGCTGACGACAAGATCTACCTGCGTGTCCGCAGTCGTTTGGCTGCTCTCTGGCCTTTTCTTGGCATTGTGGCTGAGGTCATCATCCTCGTGACCATAATCTTCATCTATGAGAAGAGGAGAAAGCCTGATGAGGTCAATGACGGTATGTATGTTGTGTCCACCACACAACGCATCCATATCTAGGCCATATCCAGACCGAATTTATCAGTGTGTGAGGCAACACTGCCTTATCTTTGATATCATTGATACTGCTGAACCAGCACAATGAATACACCAGGGGGTTTTAGCAATTTAAAAAAATGCTGGGATGTTGGAACATTTGTTGTATTTGGCCCTACGTTTGACAATGACATGTATGCCAGAAGATGAGTTGAAGTCATTAGTCTTGTAAGTACAGCTTAAATTCTCATAGCTAAATATAATTGTCTTTTTACATTTTTATTAGAACACCTACTTTTGTCAGTTCTCTGCATTTTGTGAATAAAGCAAGTAGTAAACTATTTGCCTTTTTGCCAGTTTTCAACCTGCCGCTCCACTTTTTTCAGAAAAAGCTTATCTTCCTTTGTGAAGTCCTTCAACTTCTATGGAAACCAAAACACTTCAGACTGTAGGCCTAGCTTACCGAGAAACGAGTTCAGAGGATTGAATGTCCTTTGAAACGACGAAAGGCAAAGCATTTTGTATGGGGAGATTAGCAGGAAAATGCATGCATTTATCATTATTTTACATTTTGGAGCTAAAGATTAGGAATCCGCTGGCACCACTGTGTAAACAATTGTGTTAGAAACGTTATATTTTTTTTTTATTATTTACATTTTTACTTCTCTGTTCGCTGCTGATTTTGCATTTTGGTAAGTGAACAAAACTGCATGTCAGACTGAAGTGGTTTACCTGAGATGACCGCGTGGAAAGGGCAGTGGGAGTCTGAATGCACTGCTTTCATAGTAACCACTTCTAAGAGGAATGTGCTCAAAGACTTGGTCACTCTTTCACTGGCCCTACAGAGCAAGCTTCAAATATTTTTCCACTTTGTTTTGGTTCTTAAACATGTGTCTGAGCCAATGAAAGAGTCAAATGAGACACTTAAACTACTATAATGGTTTGACATGAATTTGGGTAGGTTGAAACAAAGTCTCAACTATTTGTCTGCATGCTTTCTGCATCTTGTACTTTATGCATGATACATGACAGGCAACCTTCTCAAGATCAGTATACCATATACCATTTGTCTGATTCATTTGGCTGCTGAGGTAGCCTACTCTGTGAATACATGCTGTTGCTCGGGTGTGAATTCTGCCACAATACATGCAGGATGTGTGTCAGCACTGCCACTTTTAAAGATGTCTACTGTTTAACACAGCAGTGCACTGCAGTGTTCCTTTGGTGTCCTTTGCTTGATCTGCATGAGCCTCTGTGATGCGAAGGGGTGTCAAGACGGTGCATAAAATGTTCACGAATAGTTTTGATTTGAGTTTTGAACTTGATTACAGACTTACTAAACTACATTATTACATGAGTTAAAACAAATTTTTGTAATTAAATGGGTTTTATAAGGATTTTCATTGTCAGAAATGCAACGGGTGGGGGGGGGGGGGCATGTTCTTTTTTTGTTTTAGTTGGTTTTATTCTTACCCCCTTT
>VOQJ01038762.1:0-10804 GCA_015052665.1 Apistogramma diplotaenia | reverse complement strand
AACTGGATCACATGGGCTCACCTTTTATAGGTAAGAGCAATTATAAGCAATTTTTTAAAATCATATTTGGTCATTTCAGTATTTTGAAAACAGAATTTGCAGATGTTGCCAATAATCCTGTTGTCCCGAAAAGTTGGATATGGCTGGGGGTTTGTTTATTTTACACTTTTAAACATAAAAATTTTCTCTGTGCAATAAAACATGAATCTATTATTTTAATTTACAGTTTCATTGATAAATTAAAATGAAGTAGATCAGTGTGTATTGCAGTTTTTTCTTTTATTTTGTAAACTTTGTTCATTTTTTGCATTAAAGGTTGCCATTAATAATAATTAAATTGATATAAAATTTAGTGAATATAATTTTGGGGGGTTTTGTTCATAAACCTGCAGATGTTATATCAACATGTCAGGATTTGGTCATTGTGGACATTTATCGTCACAGTAACAGCATTACAACCATCGGCAGCTGTAAACACTAATAAAAACATTAGAAATACATACACTGGTTTGAAGCTGCACCCTGACATACGTGGACTATTTAACATATATAATTATCAGAGAAAGTTACGTTACTTGTCGCAGCAGCGAGCCGACCCGCTCAACGCAGCGTCTACATATGTATGTGCGTCCCAAACGGCTCCTCCGCTTGTATCTGAAAATATGAGTGAGCATGGATCCACCCTGTCTTCCACGTTTGGATTAAACTTCTGCAAGATTAAACTTCTGGTTGGATGTCGTCCTCGCCAAGTATTTACGTCTTGTTTTTGTTCGTCAACGAAAAATGTCAATAATTTTTGTCTCGTTCTCGTCATTTCCTGTAGTTTGTGAATCGTTATCATCTCGTTTTTGTCAAGGAAAAAAGGTTCGTTGACGAAGACTATGACGAAAATATTTTGTCAACGAAATTAACACTGGTAAGCAGGATTTGACCAACACAGAAAGAAGATCTAATTAATAGGTGGATGGCTTGAATTTCTAAATAACGTCAGACATTTTAGTAATAGAAGAAAAGTTATAACTTGAATGTGAACAATAGAGAAGGGCTGAGGGAACTAGTGGAGACAAACTGTAGGAAGTATTAGTGGTCAGCTCGTCGTGAATCTTGGGTATTTTAAAAAACAATTACAGTAAAAAGTTGAGTACAGATGAGGAAGCAGGCAGTTATTAGGTCATTGCTGACCACAGAGAAAAGGGCCCTCATGTTTCCTTGATCTGAGCTGATTAGATCTGTGTATTAAGTAGATTTTGCTGAAGAGGAAAAGTATCCTTGTAATGAAGAATGGTACATCTGTGTGATGACGAGGGCATTCTATTCTTCTTCTATTCTAAGAATATGGTTATTGTACATTTCTTTGTGAACACGAAAGTCCAGTTCTTTTGTACAGACATTCCAAGAGATAGCCTTTTGCTGAGTTGGTGTAATCTAGGAGTAAACCATGATGGGGAGAAAACAGACTGTTTTCAAGGGAGCCGGGCTATCACAAAAAATTATGTTGGGGAGGCTGTCAACACGAAAGAGCATTTAATTAAATGTCCCTAAAATGAAATGACATGGTGGATTTGTCTTGGTAGAGTTAAATTAACATTAAAATATATCATGTTGTCAGATATGTGGTGAGATAAGCTACAGTACAGTGAAGAGGAGTGACACCAGAACAGCAGATTAAGCACAGAACATGTCCACAACACATGTGTGGGGCGGGGCGGTCAAGATGTAAAGTCCCATATGAGAGCATCATTGATGTCATCCATATGTATATTAAAATCTCCCGGCAGTCTTTAGTGTGAAATCTCCATCTGGAGCCATGGTGGATACATCTCTGATGGGTCCAGGTAGAAATAAAATACTGACAAAGGGTCAGACAGCTGGAAGCACAGTTGTAGGAGCTTAACAGCTGTGTACTGGAGAACTGCTGCTGATGGATTAAGTATGAAGGACATGGCAGTCCAGACAAGCACAGACCATAAAAAAACCAGAGGAGTTATCTGGACTAACAAGAAGTGGGAGCCCAACTGGCATGCAACAGTAATACTTAATTTGAAAAGCAACACCACAAAAATCTGACAATACGAGCAGGTGAGACTGTAGGATTGTGAGTCAGTCAAAAGAGTCAGTAGAGATCAGATAAAACAATAAAAGAACCCAGAGAGCAACAGCAGCTAATAGCACCACCATTCACTCATCCACCTTCAAGAGTTCTCTATAGGAGAACTAGAGTACACTTCAAAGGGTTCAAGCACTTTGGACATTCACACGCCTTTCCATCACACAATTCCATTAGGGAAGCATCTAATGCGCACGACGACCAAAACATAATAACTAACTACTTGAATAAGTCCTGCAGTTTTACAGTTTATGCACTTAGAACTGCATTAATTGAAACATTAATGCAGTTCTAAAAAAAACTTCTTATTCTGCCAGAAAAATATGCAAAACTTCAGGCAGCAAAGAGTTTGTGAGTAACTGCTCACCCTGAGTAGCGATGTAGGTGTTGCTCCTCTTGTATCCATCCATGAAACTGGCATTAATGTAATCTGATGTCTGCAAAACACAGCAGAAAAAAATGGGATTGACTGCTTAGTTATTTTTCATGTGCACAACTGTACGTGCTGTATATATATATATGTTTCAAGTTCCACAATCGTCAAATGCATTTTTTAATACACAACACACATATTGGATCAACCTTCAGTTTCTTAAGTCAATGAGATACTTTCAGTATCAATTTTCTATATTTGTATTGGTATGACATCAACTATTTCAAATTATTCCCAGACTTAAAAAAAGAATACAATAGTTTGTAAATATGAACAAGTGAATTAGAAAGTGAATGTGACTTTTACTGACAGCAGTAAACTCTTTCTCAAAAACGTCATTAATGACATTGACACATTTATGACTGAATGTTATTTAAAGATGAATTATTACCTCATCCTCATCATTAGAGAGTGGGCACAGTCGCACTCGTGACTGGTCGAGGCAGAGAACATCGCTGTACCTGTTCTTGACCTGATTGGACAATTTCCTGCAAAGAGGAGTCTAATGTGAGGCTACATAACAAACTGAAGCTGTGAGCTGACGTGCATCTGTTATATATTTTGTTCAGACTGAGAAACAAAATAAATGAGCTTGTTGAGTCTTACTTGGAGTAGTCAAAGGTGCCTGCTGGTGGCTCCTTGCGGATCTCTTCATACTCCTGATAAATCCCCTTCTTCTTCTTCCTCTTCACATACTCCACCAGCTCGTGCACCGTCATGGCTCCCTGCTCTGGCATGTGAACCGACACCTCCATGCAGCGAGTCTCATCATCAGGAGCCCAGGACGAGGACAGGGGCGGGGACTGTGAAGAAGGCTGGTGGGGTGGACGAGGCTGTGATTTCTGAGGCAATGGAGGCGCCCCTTCTTCCTCACCCTCCTCATACTCCTCCTCTATGTCCTCATTCTGAGACTTGTTGCCACTCACCACAGCCCCATCAGTTTTCTTTGAGAGGGGTGTATCAGGGGGCGTGTCGGACTGGGGAGGAGCTTGGCCTTGGAGGCCACTACCATTAATATTAGCATTGGGGCTGGGACCAATTACAGCCATGCTGGCTGCACTCACTGCTGAGCCATTCCAGTGTTGGTGGTTCACCTGCGATCTGTCTGCAGAGATTGGACTATGTTGGTGCTGGCCTTGGCCTCGAGTCCTGCCCTCCACAACACAGTGGTTGTGCGGGTTGGCATTGTTGTCATCATAGCAGTTAGAATTAGCCACAGCGATCTCAGAACCTATTTGTGTATTTATATGCGTGTGGGAGAGCGCTGCATCGACACTTGTGTTGCTATTCTCCAAGCTATAAGAGCGCAACAGGCTTCCGACACAGTCATGTGTGTTGTGTTCTTTTGTGTCACCCTGAACAGTGTTTGTGTTTACATTAACACAGGACTGGATCCAAGCCACGTGGTTATACTGGGATGTCCCACCCAGATGTTCAGGGAGGGAGGAGACTGGGATGTGACTTGCCAACTCATGAGCTTTCACTGTGCAGACCTGGTGAGGAGAAGAAAGAAAATATATCTCAAATAACAAAAATCTTATACACAGTGATGTAAATCCATAAGAAAAATAAGAGACACACCCTTTCTCTCAGCTTCTCACGCACAAAAAGGCGGAGAACCGCGAAAGGTGCTCGAAACCAAAGAGGTGAGGAAACAATGAAGACACATTTTAGACGAGCTGGAAAGGCTCCCTGTGAAATGCAAATATCAGAGAGGAAAAATGATGGAAAGCATTTTTCATTTCAAGGATCATCAAAAACTACAAATCAGGCACACGAGGGAGTGACAGAAGCATGCTTTTATAATGTATATAGTATATTATATTTACCTTGAGCAAATTAAGAATCTTGACACAGAGCTCATAGTCAAAATTTCCATAACTGGAGTTGGTCATGTCGTAAATAAATATGAGCCCATCCCTTTGAGTCTGAATGCTACAAAGAAACAGAGAATTTAAAATTTAAAAACCAACAGAAATTTGTTTAAAAAAATACACTTACAACTATTACAACAGACTTTTGTGTTTCACTTAATAGTTAATATTTCTAAAGGGGGCAGCACTCCAGTTTCTGATTGAATGCAAATGGTTGTCCATCCCTCTGTGTTAAGAAACTGGCGACCTATTCAGGGTGTAGAACACCAGCTGGGATAGCCACCCCCCACCCCCGAATTGGATAAGTGGAAGAAAACAGATTAATAGAATACTTCTAATGGTACTTGTGGCTGCTTCTTTATTTTCCAACAGTTTGCCACAGCATTATACTTGATTGTGCATAGATTTTATGCCAGACACCCTTGTCTGACACAATCCACTAATTTATCCAGGCAGCACCAAGAATACTCTAACTTGTGATCCCCGAGGTTGGGTTTGTGTCTCCTCCTGGTCATCAACCAGGGATCTTTCACATTCTACTTCATGGAGCAACTACTGTATTGATATGTCTTTATGAAATAATATCACAACACAATGGATGGACTGTGGTTGTATGAAGTGAAAATAACACAGTAAAGTGTCAAAGGGAAAAACTAGTTCATATGTAAATAGTTGGCACTTGACCTCTCTATGGCTTTGTCCAGCTGGTAGATGATGGCCTGGAGCACAGCTTTGTGGGTGGTGACGTCTGGCCGATGGAGACGAGCAGTGAAGAGCGCCACAGCAGCGCCTTTTGCATCACGGCCGGGCTGGGGGGCATTATCAACAGATCGTCACTTTACACCAATACAAATTAATTTAACAAAAAATTTAACTTTCTATTCATAGAAATACAAAAATAAGCTTACATGAGCCCCGTGACATGCACATACAGAAACACACAAAACTCTTCTTTAATGACCAGCATGACTATGCATAAGTGTCTGTGTATACTGAGGTGTTAAGGTAAAAACAATAAACTGGAGTTTCTTTGTGTTAAGTTGCTTATAACTGCTTCAGCACTCACCAGGACTGTAAATTTGCCACTCAGCAACTCAGAGCGCAGGGGCTCCTCGTCAGGGTTGATATTGATGATGCCCTCTTTGATTCTTGTGTTCTAATAAAAGACAGGAGGGAAAATGAGAGCGTAAAAAAAATACTTGACAGTATAACTAAACCTCCCTTTAAATGTGGAATTTGGTCACTAGTCTGTGTGTGATAAAAGCCTGCTTATCAACTTGCCAGATAATTTTTTTTTATTAATCAAAACTCAATTATTTCAACTTAGGTGCTCTCATCAATTATTTAAAATACAGTGTTTATCACACTGAATTATATTCAGGATATTGTGTTCACCCTACAGTCTGCACTGAAGCTCTGGAGCCTAATTTTCACACTTACACCAAAGCATGCTGCTATTCAATTTTGGACAAGGGCACGATAATTCAAAACTGATTAACATGTCATGAGGGTCCAGAGTGGGCCGTCTACTGATTAGGAGGGTCAGTGGTTCAATCCCCAGGTTCTCCAGTCCATATTTCAAAGTGTCATTAGGTAAGAAAGTGAACCCCAAATTGCCCCTGATGCAGCCATAGATGTGTGAGAGGTAAAAAGCATTTAGAAGCATAGAATAATGTGCAGTACAAAAATCTGTTAATCAGCGAATGTCGTTTGTAGTGCAAAAGCTCTCTGAGTGACCTGTCAGAGTGCTATACAAGTACCAGATCAACTTTGCATTTTTATAAACATAACAGATAAGAGTTAATAATTACAATATTGTAATGTTTAATATTGAGAGATGCAACAACCTGTAAACCAACTTGTATTTTTTTTCATCAGAAAACTCCATTAGTTAAAGATTTTTTCCACTGACCAGCAGAAAAGGGTACATTTATAATACATAAACTGTATCAATTTTAAAGATTTTTTGCATTTACAAAAAAGCCTGTAATTATTATTTTTTTATCTGCACAACACTTCCTACCAAAATTATTACCACCTCATTCTGCAATATTTATCTGGGAGAAAAATGGAACTATACATCTTCTCCAAGTACAAATAAAACCCTGTGATGTCCTCTTGATGACAAAAGGCAAACATATGTTTTTGTCACCAGTCAAAGCAGTGCCATACCTTGTATGCTTGGAAAAGATCGATAGCTCTGGAGACGTCAAACTTGCGGGCCATAAGAAACTTAACAGCTGTAGGTTGGGAGACGAGCCCAGCGTTGTGCGGCTGCTCCCTGCTACGCACCTCGCTCAGGAACTCCTCTACAGCCTGACGAGACATTGGAGAAGGTATTAAACCAGACTGATGTGTTAAGATAATAAACAGGGAAAAAAAACAGTGTATAAATTGTGCATAAAGCTTGTAATTTTATGGAGGGGAGTGAAAGGAAAGACATAATGTTAGGATGAAAGCTGACATAAGAAAAATGCACAAATCTGTCACGGCTTAGTGCCAAAGCTTAAATAATGTGCAGACTGTGCCACTGGTAGATGCTGTCAATAACAGCACTTGTGCCAAGAGACAAGAGTCAGCTTGTTTGCTGCAAGTACACTGCATCTCTCCTCCAAATTTGAAGGCACTAAGAGGAAAGTATAAAAAAAGGGGGACAGCAAAATAACTCATCCACTACACACACAAAAAAAACTTTAAATACACTCACAAATAAAGACAAGGAAGTGGATATCCAGTATAAACATAATCCAAAATACTGGGTTTCATTTCTCAGTTTTTTTGCAAATGTAAGCACATTGTTGCATAATCAAATTTGTTCTTAGATGCAGGCCTAAATAAGTGTGACACTCATTCAGCGTATGGCATTATCGATGTCAAAATGTGAATATAAGGGTTTTTTTAAGCTCATGAGCTTTTCGAGAGTGACTTCACATAAGAACTGGCACACACAGATGCAATTCCTGAATTGTTTTTTCCTTTACCATTTGATATTATACTTCTTTAAAGCTCAACTAACAAAACTGGCTTCAAAAAATTTTTTTTTTTGTCTAGGCCTACATTTTTTTCTCTATGCAAAAAAACTGTGATAATTAACTACATAACAGATAGATACTAGCAATTATCCAGAATGTATACTTTTTTACTGTTCCTTTTTTAATCCAGTCCAAATATTTTGAGATAAAAAATGGGTGTAATTTTCTTGCATCGTCTTAACTGCAAAGTAGGTGCAAGGGCTTGACTGGACATAAATATACTGCTGTACAAAAAATAGACACACATGAAGAAAACTAGCACCCTGGACCCCAAATTTTAAGCATGCCAAAAGAGAAGCAGGGTATTAAACCAGACTCATGTATTTACAGCCTAGCCTAAAATATGATACTTCAGCGCCCATAATACCATTTAAGTACCATATATATATATAGTGCAAAATGACAAAGTCAAAGAGGACATATTTGAATTACATGACCATATGGGAAATCCTGTAACCAGTAACAGAGCATCGACACCATCCCTGATGGGGATGTAACCCAAGACTGCTACAAGCAAGAGCAACACAGACGTTAAGTAGTGTGGGCAGTTAGACAGACAGACGTTACTGTGTGTGCGAAAGTGATTATAGCTATCAACAGATGAGATCTGCAAATCTGGAGAGCATTCAAAGCATGTCTTGTAATTTTGCTTACTGATGCGTTAACATTGTCAATGCTAGATGGAGTAGCTGTAACCTGTAAGCTTAATGCTGTAATCAGAAACGCATCGTGACATTTCATGTTTGCCATCCATCTCAGGCCCACCCCCTTTTACTAGAAAGTGATTGCAACAACAATGCTAGGAACCGGAGTATCATTTCTGTGAATGGTCCACTGTAAATCCGATAAACGGGATACAGCTAGATCGCTGGCTCGTAGAACAACACTCGTCTAAAGTTAAGATTTTGGTCATTCTTAACTGTGTCATGACATGAAATCATAATAAATAATAAAGGCAACAATCGGTTTGTCTTTTTTAACCTTAACATTGAGTTCAAGATCAATTTTAAAGACTGGCAAGACAGCAGTCTAGGAAATTCCCTGCAAGTCAACAATAGCCACTGCCGTTAGCTAGCGGCTAGGTTACATGTGGTAGCTGTATAGCTTAATGATAGCTTTTAAGTCACTCCAAGCCATACGTGTAGGGCTAACTCCAAGTAACTAAGTATCGCTAGTTATTTTACTCTGGCAACATATCAGTGTGCTCCACAAAACGCTTAATTATCAGGGAGTGAGCATTCAAGACAGCCTGCCGGTAAAATGATACCGATACCTTCCACTACTAGAAAACGCCATCATGCTAACATAGATGCTAACTACTGTCAGTCACACCGGAGTCAGTCGACAGGAGGCTGTGAACGGGCCGGGGCTGTTTACTACACCGCTCCGTTCCTAGGAGCACCCGCACGATAGAATCAGATTTTTTAAAAACGTCCTTTATGGAAGAAAGTGAAGGTGATGACTATACACAATGAATAAGAAGTGAAGACGAAAACAAAAAAAACAATCACTAAGAGACTCTTACCAGCTGCTCCTGAGTTGTCAGGGCTTCCGCCATGTTGAAGCCTCCGCAACGTCGCAGCGGGCGCGCCCACCAGCCGCTCGCTCACGCCATTCAGCTCGAGATGGACTTCTAGGCCCCGCCCACATCCCCTCCGGCTCAAACCGCTGGCGTTTCATCAGCTGCAGCGCATACCCTAGGCTGCAAACACAGGCGGTAAAAATAACTGCAGCCTGTATTAAGCTGAATAGTTAACACAGATGGAACTTTTTATTGCCTTAGAGGGAGGAAATCTGAACAGAGTCATACCAAAGGTCCGTTAGATAGTGGTAAATGTGTTAAGTATGGGGTAATTGTGACTATGCTGAATCCATACAAGGGCCATTAAATCATACTGTACCTTGTCTCCTCCAGTTTAAAATAAGGAAACATTCACATTGAGTCATTTTTGCACAAAAATAGTGAAGAGTTACCTCAAAATAGGGCTTTTTGTTCATGACCATGTCACACAGCGTGTGACGCTATATGTTATTTGGAAACAGAGTTCAGAGGAGCAGAACACTACTTCCTAAGTATTTCTCTGAACCACAGAAATAGCCCCTCCCAGAATGTAATATGCGCCTACGGCAAATACACGCTTGAGTTAAAGTCTATGCTCTGATTGACAATTTTCACTTTCGTTGGGTAGATTTTATCCACAGAAGGGGGGCTAAGGGGAGCCTATCTCAGTGGCTACAGGGCGAGAGGCAGGGTACACCCTGGACAGGCCGCCAGTGCGTCTTAGGGGTAACACAAAGAGACAGACAACCATTCACACCTATGGGCATTGCCAGTCAACCAAATCCCACTAACAGCATGACTTTGGACTGTGGGAGGAAGCTGTAGTACCTAGAGAGAACCAACAGTACCCTTGAATTTAGTTTTATAGATTAGAAAATCTTCACCACAGTCGAACAATCCTTAATTCTAGCTGCTATAGCCCTTTGTCACAAAACTCAGGAGCAGTTTGAGAGCCCAGTTTGTTACTCAGTGCTCCCTTGGAAGACCTACTCCTCTCAAAAATAATGACTCATATCATAATCTGATTTTTGTGCACTTGGTTAACAGCCCAGTTATGAATCAGTGATTTAATCTATAAAAATACCTGTTAGAAGCTTAAACCTGAAAATTAAAGGTACATTTTTCGGCAGCCAGCAAAATGTAGAATATGTGACATTGTCACAGAGCAATGATTGGAGCAAATCTCCAATCCCAAACATGTCTTTCTGGACTGATGTGTGATTCCTTTCATAAGAGGTCTTGTGGATTGAAATTTAGCTTACACTGTAACCCCATACTACTGCATACTACTGTCATTCATTGACTTAAAAAATACATCATTGCTGACATATTTGGTGTTTAAAACACCCTTTTGTACCCCCCCATTCAATAAATAGATCTAGATTCACTATACACTAGGTATACATCAGAATACATTATACTAGTCTTTGTTATGATCAATGTGAATGTCTATTTTTGCATTGTCACCATGTATACAGTATAGACCAGGAAGAATAGCTAAAAAGGATAAAAACAAACAAACTACAACAAAAAAATTCATAACATATGAATTATAATAATATATTTTTCTTTGGATTTCTTTGCTTTCACATTTATTTACTGCTGACCGCAAGTAGCCAAGACTATTTAGCAATACCTTTTAGATGAAATGTTTAATAATATAGTTTATGGGTTAAATAACTCATGTATCTTTAAATAGAAAAGAAATATAACAAAACCGCAATACAGCCACATGCTTATTTAATCAAAACTGGTAAGAAACACTTGTAAGTCTGCATAGTAAATTTAACCACCAGA
>VOQJ01038752.1:10350-31066 GCA_015052665.1 Apistogramma diplotaenia | reverse complement strand
GTGTGTGTGTGTGTGTGTGTGTTTAAATGGACTCTGCTGTGGTCAGTTTTCCCACATATTTAACACCGGTCACAGAAACGATAAACCACTGATTAACCGCGGCTTCAAGTCCACTTAAAATTCATCCTCTGAAGCAGAAATATTCAAGACCTTTCAGCGAGCCAGAGCGAGACAGGAAGTCGGGGCAGGGGAGAGGTGAAAGAGCAGAGCGAAAGGAGCAGATGCAAATGAAAACTGAGCACAGGTCTGCCACGGCGTGCTAAAACGAACTGTGATGCAGCACAGAGAGATTCTCACAGTGGAAGGTCCCTTGATGATCAATCCCAGTGCACGGTGCAGCGCCACAGGAAACGGCCAGGGCCGTTAGTCTGGCTGGCGTATGGCTCTAGATTCCACCCTCGTGTTGGCCAGAGGCCTCGGACAGAAATGGGAAACACTGAAGCGATTGTGCGCCACAAAGTTGTCGGGGGGGAAACATGCTGGCATACGGCGCTGCTGAAGGCTATGCACAGATTCACAGCACACCAGGCAGAAAAGATTTACACACCCAGTGAAGAGGGAGACAGTAACATGTTCTAGCCAAGGCAAACCCACACTCGTGTTTATGGACATTTCTTCTCTCGTAGACCACAGGCTTTCCGGTCGTGGCTTTGGATGTGTCCACGAGAGGGAGGGAGTGTGTGTGTGTGTGTCTGCGATTCCCAACAAGAGTTTTTCCACACTAAATCTCACTGCAATCAGTGTTTTAATTCTAATTGTATGTTTAGATTTTTTTGGAGGGCTTTGATGTTTAAGTATAGCACACTTTGTGGAAACGAGCTAATTACAAAATCACAATTGGCTAGTAATCATGGCGTAGCCTTTCTTGTGGTGCACTCTCAGGGTAGGTCACCTGCAGTAACATATGATGGCACATTGATCAGATATACTTTTGCTGATATTTTGCATGATTTTGATTCCATTTGAACACTGATTCTTTGCTGAATTGCAGATTGTCTGCATTTTTTTGTATTCTGTATTTTTGTACTGCAAGCATTTTCTCATCTTTCATCTGCCCTTTAATTACGAAAGAAAGGAAGACATAATAAAAAGGTATGATATGCCTCTTTTTAATATTGAAAACAGTGACCGCTGAGGTTGACTCTGGCTCTGTCTGAAGTGTCTCAAAGATTTTGCTTAATCCACAACAGGAAATGCGTGACAAATAATCCTGCTTCGTGTAGCCCGGAAACCATAATTTCAGAAGTATTTTAAAAAGAAATAATTAAATAGCGAATCTGATCCCGGTGATGGCCCGAGCTTATGGAGGACGTTGTGTTTTCATGCTTTGTAGTGTTATTGCAGATGGCCAGCTGCTAGTGGTTTGGCCATCCATGGGAAATCTCCCTCCCATTAGCTTGTCTCCTGCCCTTAGTCGTCTCTCTTATCTTCTGGCTCAGCCCACTGAGAGAGCAATCCTCTGCCAAATGGACAGAAATATTTCCCCATGAATGGAGCCATAGATAAAATCTTTCCCCCATGATACCCTAGAGCAAAGTCCCTCTCCCTGGGTGCTACCCTGAACTATCAGAGTTACATTCAGGCCTAAACTATTTTAATGAACGCGCGGTTAGAGCAGCCGTGGGTCAATTGAGGGCTGAGACATTCATGTGTCTAGATGTCTGACATCAATTCAGTCTTTGTGCTTTTATGACAATTAGCTGTGCAGGCACTAATGTCTGGATATGTTATAAATGATGGGCAGTGTGAATGAGACGAGTTATTTCACAAGTGAACGTGTTTCTCTGTCCTGAATGAGTTATCGTCCTGCAGTCTGTGATCAACAATCAGCTGATAAATTAGCATTCTCGTTTGGTTAAGCAAAAATCTCAAAGTGGGTGATGTGGTGATGAGCTCTGTTGTCTCACAGCAGGGAGTGTTAGCCCTGCAGCAGGCTGCCGACCTGTACAGGTGTACCCCGCCTCTCACCGTATGACAGTGGCGATAGGCTCCAGCCCCCCGTGATCTGAACATAAGCAGAAGTACAAATCTGTTACTTGTTACATCTTTTTAAAGAATTGCATGCATTGTTTGTCAAATATAATAGTTAATTCAGTATCATCAGCCCGGGATAACGTACCTTTGGCTTGTTGGTGGACTCCACACAAGCAAATCTCTGTTGCATCCATATTGGTTGAATTCTCATAATCCTTTTCTCTGTGTACATGAAGAGCTATCAAAACAGACAGCAGTGCAGGACTGTCTGCCTTTGGATGCATTCTTACTGCTGGAAATACAATATTTGTTTAGGTGAGGGGTCTTGGTTGAGTGATGCATGCAGGAGGCAGAGCACATGACACATGTTTTTACTTACCTGTGCAGCTTCCACAGGAGCAACACTGAACATTATTTGTAATTTGTTCTATTTAGTCTGACTTTTAATCTAAGTCTGGTTTTATGCTGTTAGGCCCAGCTCGTGATTATATGTATTCAAAGCCACTTTGTTAGGTACACCTTGCTAGTGCTGGATTTGACCCCCTTTTGCCTTCATAATGGTCTTTTCTGCCTGGTTTGCTGCCTTTCATGGTGGTATAAATTCAACAAGGTGCTGGGAACATTCCTCAGAGCATTTACTCTAAATTGACATAATACATCATGTCTGGATATGTTACATATGGGGACAAATGATGGCCAGTGTTTTGTTGGCTGCACATCCATGATGCTAATCTCCCCTTTTCACCACATCTGAAAGGTGCTCTGCTGGACTGAGATCTGCAGACTCTGGAGAGGATTTGAGTAGAATGAGCTCATTGTCAGGTTTAAGAAAGCAGTTGGAGATGATTTGAGCTTCGTGACACAGTGTGATGTCCTGTCAGAAGCAGCAATGAGAAGATGAATGCTGCAGCAGAAATCAAGACTTATCAGGCCGAGCAGTGTTGTTTTCGATTTTCTGGTTTCCAATTTTCATAAGCCTGTGCAAATTCTAGCCTCTTCTGACCGCTGGCATCAACGAGGCTACTTTTGCGGCGAGTACTGCCACTCACGGGGCATTTTTCTCTTTTTCGGTCCATTCTCTGTAAACCCCGCAGATGATTGTGCAGGAAAATCACAGAGGATCAGCAGTTTCTGAAACAACAGCAAACATCCATGTTCAAAGTCACTTAAGTCATCTTCCTTCCCTTTTCTTCTATTCACTTTGAACTTTAGCAGGCTGCCTTGGCCATGCCTACACGCCTAAATGCGCTGAATTGCTGCCTTGTGATTGGCTGATCAGACATTTGT
This sequence comes from Apistogramma diplotaenia, assembly GCA_015052665.1. Classification (NCBI taxonomy): domain Eukaryota; kingdom Metazoa; phylum Chordata; class Actinopteri; order Cichliformes; family Cichlidae; genus Apistogramma; species Apistogramma diplotaenia. The sequence goes on along the minus strand of VOQJ01038752.1, from coordinate 27,805 downwards.
GTTGATGAACAGATGAAGAGGTGTACCTAAGGAAGTGACCAGTGATTGTGAAATAACTGTTTGTATGGAAAGAAGACAAATACCAGCTGTGTACGCCTGAGAAAATACCACACTTGTCATTAACTTGGCAGGAGATACAGTCTATAAAATAGGATTTTATGATCATTTATTATCGTCTGTGGAATGTGTTGCTCACTAGCAGCTGATGCTACTTTTTGACACATGGCATACAGCATAATAAGTGTTTATTTACTCCTTGTTTACGAGGCGTGGACCTCGCTTTAGATTAAGGAAGATCATAAATATATACTTTTTTTTTTTTATATCAGTTTTGCAGTTTCATGTGGCAGTGGTCTGCAGGTAGTGATGTAAAGCAAATATGTGGTAATTCTTAGAGGTGACAAAAATCAAACTTTATCAATGTAAGAGTTTTGGTCAGTAGAAACTTCCAGTAATATTTCCACTTGCAAAATCTTATCTGAAATCAGTGAGTTTTTCAGTAGTGAACCACGAGAACAAAGAGAGTTCAGACAGTTAGAGGTGGTTCGTCTTTTAAGTCGGCTTATTTTTCTGTCCTCTCGCCTGCACAGCCTCCACCTGCACACTCTGACACGGCGGCAGACATTCTTCGCCAGAAGTGGAAGACGGTACCAGCAAGAGATGGAATGATAAGGAAAAACTGTCATGACATGCACCTTGTCTTTTAAGTGAAAATTAGAGGCAGAAAATCACTGAAGGAATTTCTGTGTTAAGCATTTATAGGAACACGTTCAGAACACACACTGAACTCTGTAGTGAGCTTTGAATTAAGGAAGGTGCCTGTGTTACATGTATTTATTGTTCTTCACCCACCATTGTCACTAAGCAAAACTAACATGGATGTTATATTTAAGGAGACAAATTTAGTTGTGATGCAAAATGTTAAGAAACCAAAAAAAAACCAGAAAGGTCAAGAAAACCAAACCAAGAAGAAGAGGGTGATCGCGCTCTATTATAAACATGTTTCGCCTTGGGGACTGGTTGCCAGCTGCACTTCATAAGCATTCCTCTAACCAAAGACACAGGTTAATAAAAAGGTCTCAGACTGAACTCCTTCAGGTTTTGAATGCAGGCCTCCAAATGCTTGACTTTGTTATTTTAATTTCCGCCGCCTCAGCCTGTATTTGTGAGCTTTCAATTTCCTACGGTGAGCATTTCGGTGCACTCAGCAAACTGTTAGAGACATGTGGTCGATGCACATTAAATGTGTTTGAAAAAGTTGCATCATGGAAAAAAAGGAACGAACGAGGTCATTATAATGAGCACTGAACTGTAACTGTGACAAGAAAAGAAAACTAACAATGAACTGAATAACTGATGCTCACATGAAAATTTCCAAATGTTCAGTTGATATCAGTAAATTCTGAAATTGTACCTACAATCTTTCCTTGTGACTTGCATTTAAACATCCCATTTAAGTCCATGAAGTGCATTTGAGTGTTAAACAAACCTAGGATGCACATGTGACCTACACTTGGTATGTTTAGGATCAACACCAACCCGCTCACTGTTAAACTGAGCAATTTGTTGTTACTTGTACAACATTCATCAGTGCAACATCTGCATGATAGATCGATCTTCAGCCTTTGAGCTGTGGAAATATGAACATTAATCTTTGTTGTGAAAAGGAGAGGAATGCAGTTATAAAGTGTAAATTGTGTCCAAGCCAGAAACTACTGCAAACACAAGTATCTGCAAAGACAGAGTGCTGGCACGAGGTTAGCAGCAAAGAACCTCGAACGTGGTTAAAGCCGTGCACGATGACCCCAGCAAGCAATCAAAGCTCGGTGCCAGTGTATGAAGATTCAGCTTAAGGTTTATGCTGTAAACTGGTAAATGCAGTGTGTGATGATGCACCTCAGGCCATATTGTGGAGTAATTAAAGAGATGTGCAGTGAGTGGTGTAACAAATTACTTTGTTCAGGGAGTTTAAAACAAAACAAATGTTTTAACAATGCCTTTTCAAATGACCAATCTGTAACAATTTGCTTTGTTTTGTAACGATTCCAAACTGATCATTTTTGAAATGTAGTAATAGTCTGTGTTTATAAATTAGCACACTCTATATAAATCAGCTGTGAAACCTTCCACACGCATCATCCATCCATCCATCCATCCATCCATCCATCCATCCATCCATCCATCCATCCATCCATCCATCCATCCATCCATCCATCCATCCATCCATCCATCCATCCATCCATCCTATTCTGCTTGTCCAATCAGGATTGTGGCCCCACACAGTTAAATCCCTCTTTGGCAAACGTTGAGGTTGCAATTTTGAATTTCAGATTGTTACTGGAGGAAATAACAAGACTTAATTACTAATGTGACATTTTTCAAAATGTTTAATTTTCCTGTGTAAAATCAAGGTCATTGAAGTTCCTCATTTGTAACTGGAAAGAAAAAAACACAAGTGTACAAGAAAAACACATGGGCGGTGAAAGGAACATGTATTTTAGAACATTATAACAGATTAATTACAACATTAGGCCATTTCTTCATGACCACATTCTTCTTAAACTCACTGAGGTGTGGGATGGGCGTCATATATAAAGTGTGTGGAAACTACCAAAAATAGTAACTTTCCCTATAAAGAGTTAATATGTTGCTGAACGCATTCGTCACTGGATGACCACACAGTTAATTCCTTCTTGTACTTCAGTGTTCACATGAACAGAATTTTTTTTTTTTTTTTTGCACCAGAAACAAAAGATAGCTCAAGGCTACTTTCCCAGTCTCCAAGGATGAGTGTGAGCGCCGTCGTACTTTATGTTCTTTCCTATAAGATGTTGGGCTCGGTGAGGTCATGTAAATTCCTTTGTTGGTGTATCATTTACTAGTGTCAGCTCTTATAATTCAGAGGAGCCAACATGCCTGATATCACAAGTGACAACCTGTTGATGTGTTTTGCTGCATGACGATGGAGTTGCTAGGCGCTTTTTTAGTCGGCAATTAATTTCAGTCCCGGCCAATGGTGGGTGTGGCGGTCCAAATGGCTCGGAGGGTTTGACAGTCAGCCAAGAGTGAGAGAGAGTGACTTGGTGAGAGAAAAACACAGGGAGAGAAGGAACACAAGCGAGAGAGATTCCTTCAGCTGACTTTATTTTTATGGCCAGCAAACCACAGTAAACAAACAAACAAAGCACATAAATTGTTCCTGGACTACCCTCTGAAACTCCAAACCCTCGAAGCAGCTCTGTAGCAACAAGCGAGCCTCTTACATGACATACACGCAGTGGGTGATTTTTAGTTGACTCCGTATTTTTTTATTAAACCACAGCATATTTGCAGGTTAGGCATATTAAAAATTTAAAAACTCAGCAGTACATCATCCCGATTGCATGTGTGGTGTGTGCATTGACGGGAGCCAGACACTCAGCAGGAGTCGTTCCGTGGCTTACTGCACTGTGTGCTCGCTGTGAAGCGTCTCTAAATGATGATTGAAAAGTCAACTTTACATCCCAGCGTGAACGTGCCTGCCGTAGTGCCACGTTTTTAAACCGTTTAAACATGGCAGCTTCAAAATGTGACGTATGTTTACATACAAAGAAGACAAACGGTTGATTTTTAAACTTCTCCTCTTGTTAAACTTGAAGCTGTGTAATTAACACGCATCAGCCCATAAAACAGTGCACTTATCAAGACTGCAATATTAATAATGAGCCATCTCTGTGTTTAGCCACAGCAGCCAGTAGGGGCAATAGAGTGTTAAAATCATATGATTGCTTCCTCACATGCCGTCATATACTGGTTATACTCAGGTGTGTTGTTTCCACCTTCAGCAAGAACACTTTTCTTTCATGCAGAGTGTTGTTGGAGGTGGCTGAAGCAGCTCCCTTTTAGGTACTAAGTTAGTAATCGGAGGCTGACACACTGCTCTCGCTCTCAGACATGTTTGGGCTTGAGTCGTTTTGCATGCTAAGGAACATGAGATGGCACTTTTTTATCATGTAAAAAGGGTGTGTGAGGGGGTGCTGAGAAGTTCCTGGCTGTTGTTGCAAATTTGCAACTGTTTCTTTGAGTTAGAGAACAGATGACAGTCCGAAGGGGCCACGTTGAGGGCACATCTCGCCAAGTGTTTGTGACAGTGTGGATGTACTTTGTCGATTTTCACCGGAGAAACGAAAACTTCATGACAGTCCATAACTCTAATGACATGAAACTTGTTTGTGCCTCTGTCATCACAGCTGATCACTAAAAGACTAAACACTAAAACAGTTAAAAGAACTGCAAACACCTGACATTTGCACAGTTACAGATTAAGATATTAAGCTGTCCCCCGAGCTCATTTATGATTCTCATCTGGAAGGGGGCAGAGCCAGGAACTTAGAGCACAAGTCCTAGGAGCCAGATGTTTTTAGTGGAAAAGCCTCAAATGAGAGTTATTGTTACCACTCTGTGATCGCTCGTGTCGACATTTCGTCATTCTAAGTTTGGCCAAAGTTAACATGAGTTTGAAAGAATTGAGTTGGTTATTAATATAAGTAATATTCGTGTTGAGTTTAATTACCTTGTGTCAGTTAGAAACTGAAGACCAGGAGCTTCACTGCAGCTCAGCGAGGACGTGTGCTTCACAACAACTTAAACAAACCCTCTTTATTTACTTCAGAACAGTCAGTAGAATAAATTTTTGCATGGAGCAAAAACATGGTGAAGTCTTAGTGATGCATCTTGTTGACTGATATTTTTATATGAGTAATTAAGACGATGTTATGTCATTTCAGTTGCCAATATTTGTCAGACAGTGTGATGAAAATCTAGAGAGAGCTGTTGAAGTGGCTCAGTGAAGATGCATATTATAGTGTGTAAGAAACAAATTTAAACGCAGTCGATGAAACAGATTTGGTGTTTCCTCCAAACAGTGTCTTTCTTTGTTTCCAGGTTATTCTGAGTTTGGCTCTGAATCCTTGTGGTCATTTACTCTGCGCTGTGACTTTAACTGAGGAGCTCAGCAACATCTGGACTCACTAAAGCACTATTAGTAGCTTGCTTCTAATTGGCGTTGGCCCCTTATTCTGAGAGGTCATTGGTCAGAAAAGGTTGGGTAGTTTAGAAACAGGAAAATTAACTTCCTGTTATTCAATGATAATGACCACATTAGGTGCAAAGTTAACAGAAGGTCATTAGAAGGAATGTCACACAAACATCTGCTGGGATTTTTAGAAAAATGTTTATTGATGTGTGTATATATATATTTTTCTTTTAATGGAAAACAGCTCTGAGTAGTGACATGCACTGATTAAGCACATCGTTATTCGGAGGTTATAGTAAGCCTCATTGGAATTTTGCATCTCCAAAGTTAAACTAGATCCTTATGATTTGTTGCCTATAAAAATGATTTGACATTTTGATGTGGCCAGAATTTGACGAAGTCCCACTAAAAAACATGCATGTAAAGCGTCGAGGCGAACGCATGTGCAAGGTAAACAGTAATCAAATTAAAGCATAATATTAGCTACACGCCATCCAAGTTTCACTGCACTCTCAGGAATCACTATTAGATGCCAGCTTTTTGTTCTTGCGTCCAAAAAACATAAACTTTGATTGTAATCTTTGAAGCTTCATGCTGCCTACAGTGATTGGTCCCGTACAGAGACAAAAGGGGCCCAAGGCTTGCTTCTAACTTACTCCATATGGTACAGGTCTGGACATCCAACTGACTTCTAAGACGACTGCAGACTAGTTCAGCATAAACTTAGTATCTCATCTGAGCGGGGGCCACGGGCAACCCCCTCCCCCACCCCCACATGCTCTCAGGAGAAGCATCTGCACCCCATCGCTCTCAATATCCACCTCAGCAGTTGCCAGAGGCTCTGACAGTGACGTGTCATAAACTTGAAATGTTACACGTCTTGAATAATGGGAATCAAAAATCATCCTAAGTAATCAGAAAGGTCAAAAGCTTTAATAACTAATACTTAAGAGTTTGAGCAAGCAGCACAGGCTAACAAAAACCAGAAAGAAGCCTAAGTGTAAGACACTTGGATCCTTCTTTCGGTGAGGAATTTTGGTTGAGACCGCTTTACTAAACGAGATGGTGAAAGGGGACTGCTGGCACTGAGCACGCACTGGTGAATGAGCATGGTAAGAAAGAGTACAACAGGTAACAAGGACCTACTGCTGGGAGACAGATGGCTGAGCTGCACAATAAGAGGCCCGCACACTAACGGGAAGCTCTCTGTGTGTGCGCGCATTAATGTCTGCACGAAAGACCCTCTTTTATTTGCTGTATGTCGATTTCTCTAATGAGCAATCAAAGAATGTTCCCCGAATGACTGTTTCACAGAACATCTACTGACATTTCTTCGTGCGTTACTCACTCGCTGCTCTCTAATGAGTGATGAGAACGGAGCTGCTTGCACATCTATATAGCTTCAGGATTTTCTTTCATGGCATTACAATAAAGTATGCAAGAAATATATATATTATTAAGCAGCAAAAAGCATGCATTTTGACTTAAAGATTGTAATAAAGCCAAAACGTTGTTCTGGTCGGTCTCGTGCCACCTAAACAGTTTTGACCTGTCAAGGATGAACACGAGGCCTCTGGAGGTATCCTGAGGTCTCTGGCACTGATCCTTTGGGTTCTATGGAGTCTCCAGGGATTGGACTTGTTCCAGCTCAAGCTCAGCAGGATTGGGATTTCTGGAAGTTGAAGGCACCTTCGGGTCTTTGTCCTGTTCCTCAAACTGTTTTTGTGGTGTGGCCAATTATATTCTCTGGCTGCTGCCAGTGGCAAATGTTAATAGAGTACAGGGTGTGCTCGCTCTGCAACCATTGTTACATGTCCAAGTGACACGTGACCGTCAGGACCTCAGGTTTATCTCTTACTTGTTTTTTGTTCACTACAAACGTATCGAGTCTTTACAAAAGTTCCATTTTCTTGATTCCGAAGGATAAAATTAGGACTTAATACAGATGTTTGAGGTCACTCTACAAAAATGCTCTACAATCAGACTCCATTAAAACTGCACTGGGCATTACAGTATGTTCAAATAACATCACGTCATCTAACTTATCTGTGGGAAAAGTGCAGCACTGTGTAAAGATGGAGCACATTACAAGCAGCTGCCTTTAAACAACTGCAGACAAAAAGACTTCAAATATCTGGTTGTACATTAAATGCTTGATTTTTTTATATGTTCTTAAAGTTTTGTAGCTGCCATCAGTGATGTGAAAAAGGAAACAACAAAATGACAACAGATTTTTTATTATCTGTATAGTGATTACTGCAAGGGAACGTGCATGCCAGTCAAACACGCAGGCATAGCACGGTTGAATCACAGAGGATCTCGGATTGCAGGGCTCCAGCCACTGTAATTGATAGTCAAACCCCCCCCCCCCCCACACTCCTCCTCCCCCTTTGGGAGAAAATCTACTGCAAAGAGTCAAAACCACATCCAGTTTGGATCGGCGCCAGACAATTATTCATCGCTCCAGCTATCTGGGCCAGTGCAGAATCATATGGATTACACACTCCTACACTCACACTGATGACGTTTCAGGGGCAGACGGAGCTATTTTCTGAAAGTGAAGTTGCTGGCTGCGGTGGCTCTCCACACTAAATAGCGAGGCTAACCAGTGTTTGCTTTGTGGAAATCCCTTTGGCGTTTGCAGAGTGAGATGGGACAGATGGCTCACACAAGCCAGTTGCCCTCCTCTAAGTGACGTGTTGCATGTCATGCATTAGAGGCTGCATGCATTCAGCAAAAATATGTAGCTACTCGGCTGGTGTTGAAAGTAAACATTAAGCTGTGTACAACTCAATAAATCTGTGTTCTTATATAGAATCAAAGAACTAAACAGTGTGCAAATGATTTTTCTGGTGCAAGTAAAATAAGCTTAAAGCCAAGTTTGCATTAGAATGAAAGTTTTGGTGTGTGATGACATTTTTAAGGAAAGATTATTGACTGAGCTTCACATACCTCCAAGCTCAGGTTGTAACAGACACGGAGTGACCATGAAAACAACATAGTACGTTTAGTAATTAGAGCACTTTGCTAAAAATGCCTTAGAATATGTAGTATTACATTTTTATTAGAATCAGCCAAATTAAATACCCAGTTGAAATAATTAATTGCAGGTGCACATGTAGTAAGAAATCCAACTTGACAAAGTCCCTCTAATATTGTTTCAACATCCACTTTTACTGTTTTTAGTGATACTTGACAGCCACTTCACTTCTAATTGAACTGAACACATTGTTGGTGTTGGTGAGTCTCGTGTGAATGCGATGTGGTGCATCAGACAAAGAAGGTTGGGAGCATTTGGTTCTGGGAGGATGGGACTCTCCCCTGTCGAGATTCGACCTGGCAATCTGCAGGCCTGAAGTGAAAGCTGGGGCCCAGAGCTCCTATCATCTGGTTTCTATTCTCTCTGCCCTGTCCAATGAAATCGGAGCCGCTTTAGAAGAGAATTGAATTATGGGCCCATCAATAAGTACCATATTCTCCTCTTTGAAGTATCATATGTGATTGAAAGTAGTAGATGTCATGTGTTATAGTTATTACCTAATTCCTTAGCACTAATCTAGTGTGCTTGACGTGCCTTGATGTGAGTTTTTAGGACTTTTTGTGGGACTATCTATTCTGACAGCAGCGAGGCCGACCTTTTTTATCACTTTGCCGAAATGTCAGAACTATTTTCAATCTTCCTTCAACTTTTGTAACCCCCGCAGAGGTGTGAAGAGGACGAGATGGGTACATTTCTGGTGATGATTGACCTTGAATGTTCCGTGACAATGCTGGATAATTTTACCAGCTGCTGAATAGTCTCCTCTTGAGTCATTTGGAGGTGCCTATAAAGTCTGCGTGTAATCTTCCTGCCTCCCACTATTTAATTGTGCCTCTCACGGAACAAGTTGCTCTTGTTAAACGATACGATCGCCGGGGTCCTGCTCACCTGCTTTCGTGTGATTTTCCCTTAATTAATATAGTGACAAGGAACAGTAACACACAGTCCACCAGCAGCAGTCCCGTATATAATGTGTCACAAATCAAAACGCTAATAAATTCAAAGCCACTATGCTATCGTATGGTCCAAAGAGCTAGTTTGAGGAGCATTGCAGGCTAGCCACTGCTAAAAACAAAGAAGTGTCCATACAAAGGTTTGCCACCATAATAAGGGGCAGGTATTAATAAATGGTACAAACAGAGTTCTGGCACATTTTTTTCTTCCCTCAGATGAGTTGGAGGTGTTTCAGGCAGCCACCATGTTGACAGTAAAAAGCTTGTTAATTAACCGTGGTGTGGTAGCTGCTTCAGAGCTGTAACTCTGGCATCTTTCTCCTCTTCAAAGAGCCGTTACATCGGTGCTGTGGCACTGCTGGGCTGACAGTTGTTCCTTCAGAATCTGAAGTAACAGTCTGAACCACTGATCAGTCTTGCAAAAATAAGGCTTACACTTCCACAATGGACAGCCTGTCCTTTCTGTCATCTTGCTGGCTGACTTGAACATGGTCAGTGACACACCAGTGGGACTGGATACATTCCTCTATACAATGACCTACAAGGGAGTAGGAGATAGATACTGTGCAAAAAAGAAGATAGAAAATCAGCCCTCTGTTACCCTGCAGATCCTTTTCATTTTTGTTTTGCAGGAATGAATGAAATAGGAAATATCCCATGTTTTAGGAGAGAGCTTTATATGAAAAGGTGACTCAATAACTGAATAGTTAAATTGCAAAAATAATCCTTTGTTTCTCCTACAACAGAAAAATATTGCGAAGACTTTAAAAAGTTAACGTGGACAAAGATGTTGTATTGGTGCTTTTCAAGAGGTTGCAAAATTGATGGTTATTGGTGGAAATTTTAATTGTAAAAACAAACCATTAAAAATCTAAAAAGCAGAGAGAACAACAGAAATGATATTTATAAAAATAAATAAGTAAATATGCAGTACCAGTGAAACGTTTGGACACACTCACCCATGTGCCTTTCCCCCACTCAGTCATGATGGGGAGAGTGCTGTTCCTCTCCTGTGGGGGGGTCACCCCGGGTCTCACTCACCTGTCAGACAAGGCAGCACCTTTGAAGCTTGAAGTCTTCATTGGAAGGTCGCCCTCCTCCATAGACGGTTTGCGGGTTTCTCAGTGGTGAGAAAGATATGAATATACATATGTATACATTAAAGTAGAATAACCATTAAGGGGGAAGAGAGTGAAACATGAATGTGGTCTTAAAATAGTATAAAGTGAAGTGAATTAAAATCAGCGTGTATCCTTCTTATTAGCAAATTAATACTGCTACTTTCAAATGTTCTTCACCTGTTAATCTGTGTTTTTGACCTTACGTATGAACTCCAGATGCATACTTACATACACGCCAAGCTATTCTGTGATTATTACGTAGGTGTTTCATTTACATTCTTTGTTATCTTGCTTAGGAGTTTTGTCAAGCTCTTTGTGAAACTGAAGAAATGTTGTGGTTTAAAAGGTTTTTGGGTTTAAGAGCAGTACGTCTCCCGATGATTTCTAAATATATTTGGTTGTAAAAAGGACTTTCAAATCAGTTTATAACTTTTATGTAGAGTGTTTTTGGTTAATATTCTGTTTCATTAAAAATTAGAGACTCTTCACTTCTATGTAAGTGATCAAATAATTATTTCCCCACTGCAGCATATATATATAATTCTTTCAGAATTGCCTTTAAACTAAAAAGCATCTATTGGCACCTCTGTAATGAGCCTCTGTATCATTTCAGTGTTGTATAGGAGGTGCGAAGATGTTGTCAGTGATATTCATTCTAAGCCGGTGAATCAGCCCATCAAAGCTCTCTTTTGTGGAGGGGATCAAGAAAGAGGAAATCTGAGGCTTTCCGCGGAGACGCCCGCGGTTTGCTCTTTCTCTTTTCGTCTTTCCTTCTGCTGCTGCTTGCATGAGCATCTCATCAGAAGGGCAAACTTTTCTTTGACCAGGAATTTAGCAAAGTTAAGTTACCTAATATAGACCGATATCTCCAGACACACGTTTGTTGTTGGCATTTCAAAAGAAGAAATGTTTTTGCTATGCAGCGCACTAGTATTTAAACCCACACAAAAGAGGTAAATGATAGACAGAAGAGTTGCAGAGATGCATAACTTTCAGTCAGATGGTGGAATTGCCACTAAGTGACTTAAAGCCTGCAGGGCCTTTCTGTCCAGGGCAGGTTGTGACCCTGCAGACTGAAGAGCTGCTGAAGAATGATCGTTCTGTGGAGAGAAACTGCTGAATGAGCAGAGTTGCTGAAGACAGGAAGGCTCGAGGGCCGTCTCCACGGAGATCATCTCATCCTGACCAGCAAAAGTCGCAGTTTAAATCCTGGATTTCTCTGCTGTGTGGAATACCCTGTCTACTGAGGGGGATTAGTTGGAACGATGCAAGCCATCCATGACGTTTTAGCTACCTACCTTGTTGTCACTAAATAAAAATGTCAAATAACTGCTAAACAACATCGTTTAGAAGTTGTCAGCCTCACTTTAATGTACTGTAAGCAGGTTTGACACACGCACCCATTCATATGACTGACTCGTACTGTATGTCAAAAGCAGCTAAACATCGATGACAGAAGGAAGAGCATCTGGATCTGATGCTGCTTGCTTTATCCTTATTTTCATGGAGAAGGCATGAAAGTGAGCACTGATGCTGGACGATGGTCCCTCAAAGTTCTCTTGAATCCTCAAAGATCCAGTTAGAAAATACGGAAAGCACTTTTGCTTTGGACTCAGTGCAAGAATGTCACTCCTACCTTCATTTCCTTCCAGGTCAATTATCGTCTCTTTTCCCTCTTCTGGGGCTTGGAAACCGTGCGGCAGGCTCCAACTTGTGCCGGGGTCTTGGAACGCTGAAAAAAAGTGGAAAAAGTGGTGACTCTTTAAGTCATAAAGCTTCAAGCTCTCCACCCTGTTCATTCAGTGAGCTCAGACACAATATTATAGGTGTTTCACCAAGTTATTTCAGTGTAAACGGGTTATAGCAATAAAATTCATTTTTTAGCTGTAACACAGAAAATGAATATCGACTGAACTAATTAAAAACATGCAACAACAACAACAACAGCAAAAAAAAAGTCAGGGAGGCAAAAGGAAGAAGAAAAGGACAAGCAGTGTGTAATACTGTTTCCTCTCTCTTTCCATCCGTCTTTCTTCTCTTCCACCCAGATATTTTTCTCTGTACTGCACAGAGCGTCGTCGCTCTGGCCAGATTTATCTTTCTTAAAGGACTGCTGACAACTGTCTAGTGCTCATTTAGCACTTTTACTGGCCTCGCTGTGCAGCACGGACACACAGGGACATTCAGAGGCTACTTTCTAACCGCTGCTCTCAGCCCGACTCTCTTCCCCAATGACTGCTTTAGAGGACCTTTGACTCTATCAAATAAATGTGCAATGAACAAACTGTTTCAACGGTGTGTTTTTGGTTTTGCTAATGTGGCTAATGCATTATACATCTGAAAAACACACTGATAGGTTCACTGAGAGTTCAAGCACAGAGTATCTCAGGCTTCTTGTTGACCGGTAACGAGCCTGAGAGATTAATGCTAAACTCGGAGAACCAGAAAAAGAAATTATTATTACTATGCACTGTTATTTATGCACTGCACCCCGCACCCCCCACCCCAGTGCTTATTAGCTGATATAAAAAACAAAAGTGAATCGAATCCCAGACAATGAAAAGCCACAGCCTGAAAGCAGGGATGTAGGCGCAGGCGTTAAAGGTTTAGAGAGGGTAGAATGCAGGAGCAAAGCTGGAAAATCGAATCTATAAATACCACAACATGACTTGACAAGTGAGACATGAGGGCAGGAGGCCAAAGGATAGCAGGGACATGCATTCCAAAGCAGGGCAATTAGGTTTCATCTTCTTTCTAATTTACTTTTGTCTTTAAACATGTGTGACATATAAAATCAGGTTTGTAATTTCTGTCACAGCTCTGAAGCATCTGCTGAAATATCACAGCGGTGTTAAATGAGTAAGCGTGAGTGTGGGAGTTTGTGTAGGAGTGGTGTGTTTTGTATTTAAACAAAACTCCCTAAATATAAATGAAGTGATTCATGTGAGTATAGCGGCCACTAGGGCGCTTTAATACTCCCTTTTTTTCCCTCTTTGTAATGTAATCAAAGTTCCCAGAGGTGGGATGGATTGGGGGGGGGTGGGGGGGGTCTCTTGTGTTAGACAGCTTACTGCAATTAAATTTTATTTAAGGATTACAAGAAATCCTTTCTCGCAAATCGGAGTGGATTCCTCTGACTCCGACAGGGTTTGCCCTCCGTATAATTATCCTCTGCTCAACAAGGGCTGAGAGCAGCTCTCCTTTAACCTCAAAACTCCACACTTGTAATTAAATCATAAAATAACAACAACTGCAAAATCAGAGTTTTTCTAAACGGGAGCGACGAGACTGTGATCTCAGGAAACGAGTTCATGCCGGATTTCTCTGTTGATGTCGGTCTTTAAACTTGTGTCATGTAACATTCGTCTGCTGCACAGGCGCCGAACCAGCACGAGCATCCTGGCCGTCACTGTGTAATGGGACACATGTCAGGATAACACAGGTTTCAACAGGTTAGCAGATGCAGAGCAATCTCCCAGTGTTGTGGTGGCCTCGTGGCCCGGACGTTTCCCTTTTTTTTTTTTTACTGTTATGAAAATGATGACAGACAGGTTTGTATCACTGCCACCCTGACAGGCTTGTCTGTTTCATATTGTCCTGCGTTGCTATTTAAACGTATAATCCAGCCTCATGAGGATAGTTATGAGCCTGTGATAACTTGTCTTTATATGTTATGTTTTCTGATGCACAGAATTGCCTTTAATATTTGATAAAAGAACAAAAATCTCTTGTTTTAGTAAACCAGGTATCGTGTTCAGCATCTCTTGAAATATCCAAAATCATTTCTGTGGGCTTATGTGACGCTCTGGCTATTCTTGTCTGCTTAACATGTCTTTTGATTCGCCTCTGATTACTTTGCCCTTGTGACCGAATCTTGAATTAAATGCCTAATTTAACATGGGCCTTTTGTTGGCCTTCCTCATTGTTGAGAAGTTCTTTCTAATCGTCCAGCGGGGGCTGTGCTGTTGTTGATGGCCGGGGGCCACTCAGTCCTGTTCTATTATGCCACGGTGACAGCGTGTCCTTGGGCAAGGCAGCAGAACTGTCAGGTCTCCCTGTCACACTTCTCTGCAGGCAGGGCATGGCCAGCCCATGGCACAGCCAGGGGTCCTTCAGACCGACAGTAGGGCTCTTCTCCGAAGATGCCTACCTTGGTTGTTTAGCAACCACTTCTGGGTGACAGTGTTTGTTCACTTGTGCTTTGCCGCTGTGTGATGGAGCACTGGATGTGGGGGTTACAGCGAAACTAACCAAACAACACGGCGGCTGCTTTTGTTGGCTCGCTGAAGAGGAGGAGCTATCAGGGGATCCCACAATGTGTCCTTTCGTGCCTCCATGTCATGAGTAGAGCAACAAGCACAATATACAATGTAGAACTCTACAAATGTCACAAAAGATTTTAGTGTATATATGTTACATTTATCTCAGAAGGCTATTGTTGTAATAATCATATTACTCTTTTGTTACTATGTTATTATAAGAAATGTTTTTTTTAAAAATGACTTGAAATGGTAAAAATCTATAGTTTCACAGATCCCGTAACGGCATATTGGTTTGGTACAATCGCTGACTTGTATATTGTTTTGGTGAATCAGATCTGATAGTCTTTAAAGAGAAGTCACTGGATCCAAACACTAAGTAATAACCATAAATATGAATTTGAGGAGTCTGAAGTTTCATATTTTGATATGTTTGCTTACTTGATTAATTATCAAAGCAATTGTGAACAAGTGGCACACCAAGCTCCGCCCCCGGCAACAATTTTAGCTGATTTGAGCACTGTCCAAATTCAAGTTTTTTTCTTGACCCAATTATGGCAAAAAACATATAATCAGGTGATCTAGAGGTCACTGGCCATCTTTCATGCAAATTTGGGTTGAATCAAACTGGTGGTTTTACTGGAATATTATTAACAAGCAAACAGACAAACACACCAAAAACAACATCTCGTTCCCGCCTCTGGGGGCAGGGTAATAAATTTTCTGATGTGAGTGTTCAAACCTGCCAGAGCCTCAGAATAAAATGCTAACGTCCTCCTAGATTTATGATCGACTTGCCAGTGGAGCTGTAACTTGCAGGCCTGTCATGTGCTGCCCCTGTTTCAGGGCTGGCGGTGTCATGTGAGAGTTGTGATTCATTTAAGTGGGACTATCATGTTTTTATTCTTTTCTGTCTATATATCAACTGTTACAATGGCAGATTATCACATGCTCAAAGATTCAAATGACCTCACAGTATTTGCAAATCATCCAAAAGCTCAGGCTTGTGACTACTCGCACTCAGACTACTCTAAACACTCACTTTCAGACAGATCGTTCTAGATCGGCTCTGCATGATGATGCCCCACTGATGCTGTTCAAACCGTCTGTTTGGGAGGGGCAGCCATTCAGAAGAAAGCTTGCTTATGCTACAGTCACACTATGGAAAACAGAATGTCCAAAATGATTGTGATCGTGTCCAATAAAGTTGTGATCTCGTTATCTTTGAAATGGTCCGCAGTTTCTCGCAATTAGTCGCCATCTTCAAAGAGACTTTGGTACATCAAGATGGTCATAACAGCAAAAAAAAAATAAATCTGAGACAGTCTGCTGTCAGTTTGTGATTAAATGGGGTCAAATTCTATGCAATCTGTATGTTAACTGATGAATCAGCAAAAAAATGCAAACTCGTTGCTGTTAGTTGTGAGGTTTCATAGTTAAGTGAAACAAAACTAAAACCTCATATGAGAAAAAAACAAACATTTTAGTTAATAAACATAAAAATGACTTTTGTAAAACAAACAAAAACTTGTTATTTGTCAGTTTGGTAAAATTTGTTATCACAACTTGCCTGAAGAGACTTTGATGTTCTCTGAACTTTGGATGTTTACATGATGGTGAGTCAACTGCCTTCAAAACACCTTTTGTTTTATTTTTCTTTCTATTGTGATATCCAATAAAAAACAAACTAAAAATAAACATTTTCAAACTAAACTGAAACCACCATGAAAATTTACTCAAACTAAACTGAATTGAATCCAAAAGGTCAAAGTGAAATAAAAGTAAAAATGAATTATAAAATAAATTAAAGTAAATTTGAAACAGAAATTCTCCCATAAGCAGTGACGTAGCTGCAGGACAGCAGCAACAATTATTAATGTGCTATTACTATTACTTTATGTGCCAGTTGACATTTTTGTGGTTATGAAATGTTTATATGCTCCAGTGTTTATTTACACAAAAACGTGACCCTTTCCTGCACCTGAACAAACCTTTTATCACATCTTTAAATCATAACACGGACTGTTCTCCAACTCTTGTGGAAGACAGCGATAATTTAGGTTGTCCTGCTGATGGGGGCATGAGATCAAAACACACATGCTTTGTTGTTGAATCTAGAGGAATTATTTTTAACTTAGACCTTTGTCACTTTTTTTAGCGATTCATAACTCATCACCTCCCCCTCACTGCAATGACATTTTAGAATAAACTGGACAAACTATTTGAATCTTGCTCTTATTTTTTGCTCTAAAAATATAGAAAAAACAAACCAAGTGTATGTCTCCACTTCACTACCAACAGAACCCGCGGCTGCATATTTACTAATGTTGACAAAAAGGACCTTTTTTTAAGACTCCAGTGAGTTCAGGTTTCAAGCCCTCACCTGGAAACAGTAGCAAAAAGCCACAGACTGCTGGCAACAACTGACTGAAGCAGCTTCCTCTTTCTTTCATCTCCTCTCTAATCTTCTGTTTGCACAGCTCTCTTTCTTGTCAGCGTAGTTTGTTTAGGTTTTATGCCATCAATACAGCTGTATTCTTCTGTCTCGGGGTATCACTCACATCTGAAAAGATCATTGATGATAGATTTGTAGACAGAACATTTCCACAGATGCGATATCCAGGCTCTGACTGGAAAATGATTAAGGTTAACGGTGTGTTTCATCCTAAATGGGAGGGAAGACAAAACCCAGAGCTGCTGCCAGAGTCCAAATGACCTAATTGATGTTTAGATACTACAGCAAACATCTATTTTTAGTGCTGTAATTGTTTCCAGATCAAATTAATGTTATGTGCAAATCTGTGTAATGCAATAGTTTGTTAAAAAACAAACATTAAAAAATGCGAATGTGGGACACCTCCACAGAAGATATGCAGCTGCTCAGCAGGTTGGCTAAGCATTGTTTCATTGCCCTGCAAATGTCCAGTTGTAGTAACATCCACCAACTACCACATCTAAAGCTTGTTCATTTGCCAAGTACAAAAAAGGGAAAACTACTTGCACCCCCCCCCCCCTCCTATCAGCCAGAGTTTGATTGTGAACATGATGGTGTAAAAACCACAGATGAG
>VOQJ01038751.1:6864-19279 GCA_015052665.1 Apistogramma diplotaenia | reverse complement strand
TTCAGCCAAGGTTTAGCTGTTGTACAGATGGCCTCACATTAGACTAGAATAGTTTGAGATGCAGAGAAAATTTTTGTTTCTTTAATGATGCCACTAAAAAAACCTCCAAAATGTGGCACAACAGCAACATTCAAATTTTGCCTTCCTGTGAAGTTAGTCATAGACCCACGAAGTTCGGGACACACAGAGCTCATGTGATGACAAATCAAAATTTATATTATGTAGAATGTGAAATTTTCAAAGTACAGAGTCTTTCTTGCACATCTTCTATTTGAGCAAACTCGTCTTAGAGTGTTATACCCACGGACACCAAAATCGGTCAGGATCGTGTTGACTAGTGGGGCACCAAAAGTTATTCAATTCAATTTCATTTAATTTATACAGCACAACAAACACCATTTTTACACAGTTACCATAGAAAAACAAACGTCTGACCATCAGTGTCCCATTTCTTTGGCAGATTTGGAACAATTGGCATATCTGACACTGGACGTATCTTATTCTTCTCTCTACAGTTAATGAGCAAAACTACCAAAACTACAGTTCTGTCTAAATCCTCTTGTGGCAGGAAAACACTCTGCACACTACATGTTTTGCTAGACCTATCAGATCTATGGGTATTAATGGGGGCGTAATGTACTCAAATCTGATCTGATCCAAGTTTGATTCTCAACTAAAATAATATTTAAAGTCAGTCCTTTAGCTTCCACCCACTAACTGATTGAAAGAGCCTTTTGTCCTTTCATTTCATTTACCACCTCTTTTTAAAAATTGTCTGTATATCTACAGTAAATGGTAGGAAACTGCTGTGAGATTTACATGTAAAAAAAAGTGTGGATACTGTGCACCTGAATGTTTATCAATATGTGCAAACGAAGTGTTTATACAAGGCTGACGTCCTTTGAACTGATGTTTTGCAGTTAAATTAAATATAACCTTAATCACATAACCTGTTATTTCAAAAAGCTGTGAGATGAAACTTCAAAGTTGTTCAAACACATTTTGTATATTTGATTTTTATAGCATAAATCTCTCTTGGCTGCCGTGTGTTCATTTAAATATTTTTTTCTGTGCTCTCAGACCTTTGGACTGCACTCAGGTTGTTGCTTTGATCTTGTTCAGCTTTAACTATTTTTTTAACATATTTTCACACATTTTAAGATAAATATTACTTAAAATAAAAAACCTTTGTCTCTTTTTGGGATAATAAAAAAACCCTAAAGATGTACAAGCACAGCAAATGTAGTATTTTATGTAATGTATTCAGGCTGACGTCTGAGAATCATGGGAAATGTAGTGAGGAACTGTGATTAGCTACAATGACAAACCCTAGATGAAAACCCAGAGAAACGCAGGGTGTGCAGCTTAATTTCCACCCCTTAACCCGGATCCCCACCTCCCCAGCTGCACCACAGTGCTGGCAGCATCTTTTTTCCTCTCAGGTCCTGAAAGATTCGTGCATCCATCTCCATTTCTCCAAGTCTACCTCACAGTCAGAGCTCTATTGAGCACACAGCGTCACTCCTTTCACCAGAGAGCGATGAGGAGGGGGAGGGTAAGAGAGTGTGAGAAAGGGGTGGAAGGAGAGGGAGCCATATGTCTCCGCATCAGCGTCAACATCACTGCCACACCAGCTTTCGTCACCGGAAAACAACAGGGAAGATCGTCACACACGGGAGCTTAAAAGAAGCATCAGCATCAGCAGCAGGAGCAGCAGCGACAAACGTGCGTCCACAAATTGGGTCAAGAGGCTTCTACCTTTCCCAAGCAAAGGCGTTTAAACACTCGTAGACAAGAGACACTCTTCCAGGCATGACCTGAGAGGAACGGCAGATAGTCGCTCTACCTCCATCAACATGGGTAACCAAGAGGCAAAGCACAAGAAAACTGCAGCAGCATCAAGCAATGGAAGCTACCCATCACTAGATGAAGGATGTAGAGAAGGAGGAGGGGACATAACAAAAAAGGGAGGAAAGAAATTCCACGGTAAGCATGGAGGTAAAGGCGCAGGCAGTGGAGGAGGAGGAAAGGGGGTGACACACGGCACAGGACATGGCAAAAATAAAAATAAATCTGAGTCCAAGTCTTCTGTTTTCTCCATCCGGAAGCGAAAGGGCAACCTCAAAGGAAAAGCAGATGTGTGTTCATCTGTGAGAGGCTCAAAGGAGGACGTTTTATCATTTCAGCACGATGAGCTGGACAGCACAAAAACACCTGATCTATCAGCAGATGAGCTGGGCCAGTCGGATACTGAGAGCGCCCTTCCTGACAAGAGAAAGAAGCAGGGGAAACGGGGCCGAGATGAAGGCGAGAAGATGCAGGAGATGCAGCAGAAAGCTTCCACGGCAACGTCTCCCACAGAAGACGGACGGCAGAAGGGAGGGAGCTCGGGTTCGGACACGGACATCTACAGTTTCCACTCAGCAGCTGACCACGAGGATTTGCTTGCGGACATCCAGCTCGCTATAAGGCTCCAGCACCAGCAACACGGGGGAGTTAACTCAATTGTGGAAACACAAGGAGGAGGGGGAGGGAGTCTAATCTGGGGAGGAAGAGATGGAAGGGGGGAGCAGAGTAATGGGGTAGTTAAGTTAAGTCCCCCTAAGGTGCTTGACCTGACCCCAGAATTAGAACTGGGGTCTGATGCCTTGGCATTCCTGGAGGCAGGAGCCATCACTGGCTCCGTGAAGCAGAGCGAGGCACCTCTCACAGAGCTGGAGGAGAAGAATGAAGACGTGTGTCTGCAGCTTGAGGGACAGGGAGGAGGAGAAGCTGCTCTTTGTGTGGTCACAGACACGAAAGACCAGCATGCTTTGCTCCAGCAGCCCCCTCACACAGACATTTCCATTACTGCTGAAGGGGGGGCAGCAGTCTGCCTGGTCACCATGACGACTGTAAGTAACAGCTTCCACAGTCTCACATGTGACAGCACGGGGAAAATCCCCGGGGAAGAGTCAGGAGGAGAAACCCAGCAGGAGGAGGACAGGGAGCTCGAGATGGATGCTAATCTCCGTCTTCCACTGGCAAGCAACCACAGAAGTCCTGAGCCCACAGAGGGGCTGAGCTCAAGGATTATGTTTGACGAAGGCGAGGTTCACTTGGGCTCAGGTACCAGTGCTGAATCTCTCGAGGACTGTCTGAGTCCTGGCTCTGAACCCACCCACTCTGCTGGCACTAAGGCTTCCCCCTCCACCCAGCAGTTCAGGAGGAGCAGCATCTGCTTCAGTGCGGTGCCTCCTCAGGAGAGCCCCACGCTGGCCAAGCGGCTCCTCAAGTCCACCCAGCCCCCCACCTCCTCTAGCACTGTGGTGAAACCCTACCCTCCCATCTTCCCATCCTACATCAAAACCACTACAAGACAACTCAGTTCCCCAGGACACTCCCCATCTCACAGCCCCCTCTCCCCACGTAGAGCTCACCATCACTTCCACAGGTACCTTGTGGTTTTGCTGCATGGCTAATAATATTTTTAGAATTTTATAGCACTGTAATGTCAAAGTGATTGTATGAGACCGAATTTGAAAGGTAGCATCTAGTTTACCAAAATAGGCCTTTTCAGCATGTCGCTAAAATAAAATCCAGCAGTCTAACCCTACATGGGTTAAGACAGACTAAATTTTCATTATTTAGCTTGTTTTTCAAGAATAACTTCAGTCTATTGTATCTTGGCTATTATTTTTGTAGTCCATTCATTATAATGGTATCGACCAACTCGGCACACAGCAATGTTACTAAAGAAAATCTGGATGGATTTCATAAAGAAAGCCACATTGTATCTGAAGGAAACGTGTTTTTAACCCTCTGTTAGGAACACCAAACTAATATTGTATGGGGCCAAACTCTGAAACAATGCTGGAAGCCTTCTTTGAGGTTCAGCTCCAGCTTGACACGACTGCATTACATTACTGTAACATAACTCATGTGTCTGCAGTGCTGTCATTTGACTTCCTAATGGAGTAGAAAACAAGGCACCAGGCATGCAAGTGCTCTTCAGAAAGTGCTGACTGAGTGCATTTGAAGACACACTGAGATCATCCAAAATATGGCAGAAAGATCATTTGCCACCAGTAATTAGTAATAAACTGACTCCTAAACATACTCAGTGTGCAGGCTAATTACACTGGGTGCTCACATGGAAGGTTTTGTGTTGTTTTGTATTTTGTAATACCCAGATGTTAAAATCACTGAGGCACACAGTAAACATGTGAAAGAGCCCTGTGACTGCCCCTGAAAGATGATTTCAATTTGAAAAAGTAAACACATCTATAATATTTTATGTATTCACTTATTGCAGAGAAAAACTATGCATGCACAAGTATAGTAAAATATGTTCAAGTAGGAAGTTCATCAATATCTGAATGGCTGGTCGGGGGGGCTAGCCTGAGGACCCCATATTCTTTTCCATGGAAAAGGCAGCTAGAGGCTACAATCAAAGCAACACGGAGGGACGTTAGCCAGCATTCAGAGTTGCAGAAAGGTGTGATGAAGAGAGCAGAGAAGTACAACAAGCTGTCCATACCTGAGGCCTTAGAGCAGGGGTGAGCAAACCGTGGGTCACGCCTGGCCTGCTGGTCTTTAAATCCAGCCCACCAAAGATTGGTACAGAAATCATAGCATTATTATGATGGATCCTGAGAATTTATACAACACCACTAACATCAGACTTCAATGCACTAGCAAAAAAACACTGTTCCCCCTAAAAGTAAATGTAATTCTTTATGTTTGATATGTATGCATATGGTGCTGGCCCGGCCCATCTGTCAAATCTCAAAAAGTCAATGTGGCCCCAGAGACAAAAGGTTTGCCCACCCCTGACATAGAGACTGCCAAGCAAAGACTCACAGCCTTTGCTGAAGAGGTTTATCAGAGAGGTAGAAGCCAGGAGATGTTCTCCACTAAACCATCCAAGGTGTTTTCCAGAGGTGGAATACACTGACATTCTGTACTTAGGTAGAAGTACAAGTACTTCGGTTAAAATATACTTTGGTAAAAGTTGAAGTACTGGTTCAGCTTCTTTACTTAAGTAAAAGTATTAAAATTACAGGCTCTGAAATGTACTCAGAGTAAGAAAGTAAAAGTATCAGGTTGTATGAATGTTGGATTCAGTGAATGAATCTCAGCAGCTTTGATTCAAACTCATCTCTGCTTCACTTCCTGTAACTGTGAGCATGAACAGCCTTTACTGAGCTTTACTGTAAATACAGTACAGCAAGCTGACCTGTTTATCAGCACTAAACTGCAGCATTTTCATACAATCTTTGAGTTACACAAAGTTAGTGTAGCTCAGTTTGTTCTGCAGTTCTTCCCTTTAAATCTACCCTCTCTGCTTCCTCTCCTCCTCTTCCTCCATCTCTGAGTGAACTTCTCTCTCTTTTCTCTCCTGGAAACACAGCAGCTGTTCTTTTAGCTCGCAGACACACTGTGCGACAAACTGCTCATATTTGTTTAGCATTTAGAAACGTTACATTTAAAATTTCCTACTTGTTACTGCCTTCATTTTCACTCCTCTTCAGCAGAGCTAGCTAACATGCTGAAGGACCGCGAGCACAACTACAAAAACTGCAATATGGAAGTTAAAATATGATTATGAACTGTTAATACAAAAAAGTATTTCTTATCCAGTTACGCGACTAATTGATGGAATAATTGGTAGAATGTACAATTCAGGCATTTAAAAACAATTTTTTAAAAATTTACAAAAAAATGTGCAAAAATTTTTGATTTTCTTTTTTAAAAAGATCAGATTTGTATTTGTACCGGCAGATACTCAAATGTAAAATATCGGTATCGGACATAAAAAAGTGGTATCATACCTTAGTGTCAATCAGTGAACTGATGTCTCGTTCACTCCAGGCATACAGCTTTATGTCATCCACGTAGAGGAGGTGACTGATTTTCCCTCCATTCAGTATCCGTAGCCAATTTTTTCTGGGTGAGGGGATTCAAGTCTATAAAGAACAGCAGTGGGGATAGAGCATCTGAGCCACTCTTGATTGACTTCATTCTTCACCCTATCTCTAAGGGAGAGGCCAGCCACATCACTGCCCCAATCCATTGGTCAATCTCGCTGAGGCTAAACAGTACTAAGCTGAAAATATGCTTTTCAATGCTGTATAGTTAAGAACTTTGAGTTGTAACCTCAAGAGTAATGCACTTTCAATGCAAAACTAACCAGGAACACAAATGTTACAGGACATTGGCCGAGGGTCGGCAGGTGCACAGAAAACGCTCTAGCAGCCTTGCTAGCCCACTGAGTCGCTCAGCAGACTGGACAGAAGAGCTTGAGAGGAGGTTGCGGAGCAGAGAGGAGGATGGAGGAGGCTCAGTGGGCTCAGGAGAATATTTGGTGAGCTACAGAGGAGGAGGCAGCCAGCCAATCTGTGCAAGCAGAAGATTTTCATTTGGACAAGTATCTACTTGTGGTTTTCAAGATGTCTTTACAGGTAAGTACCAATCACGGTTCAGTAAGGTTTTGAAAGTCAGTTTCAATTTCACTATATACTGTATCTTGAAAGATGCAAGAGAGGAGGAAAGTATTTGACTTGCTAATTAGTCTAAAGTAGGGATATTCAATCCCAGTCCTCGAGGGCAGGTGTCCTGCAGCTTTTGGAAGCAACCCTGCTGCAACACACCTGAATCAAATGGCTGAATCACCTCCTCAGTATGCAGTTAAGTTCTCCACAGTCCTGCTAATGACTTAATTGTTTGACTCAGGTGTGTTTAAGCAGGGTTGCAGCCAAAAGCGGCAGGCAATTCAGACAAAGATTGCATGAACTATTGCATAATAAATTTTGATGGTTGTATGGTTTCTCCATTGGGATTAAATAAGATTGGAAAAGAAATAGGAATAAAGGATTCTGGCACTACCATGACAACGTCTTTAAGATTTTGATATTTTTGTCTCAAGGTTTTTTGATCAGGATGAGGTGAAGGATGCGTTCACCAAATTGCATGCATTTCTGAGAAACTAAAGGCAAATTTTTCTGTTGCAGAAAGGTCCATTTTTTCCCCCTATTGGGATAAAATGTTGCATTTTTGGAATCACCATGGCAACTGACACTGATGTGATTGACTTTTTTGATCAGGATGACCTGAATGTTGATGTAAATTTTTGCACATTTCTGCAAAAGTAAAACATTTTCTTTCTAGAGCAGAAATGTCACTTTTTCCTATTGGAATAAAATCACCATGGCAACAGGGTGCAAAATATGGTGTGATTGACTTTTTCAATCAGGTTGATGTCAAGAATGCCTCTGCCCAATTTGGTACATTTTGAGCAAAAAGTAAAAAATGGAAGTAAGTAAAAGTAAAAAAGTAAAATTTTGACCTCCATACAAATATTTGTTTGCTTCTCTAGGTGGCAGTATTGCATGTACAGTATAGCATTGTGTCCCTAGTTGTGGGTTCAGGCTGGTTCAATACATAAGTTATTAAATTTATAGGCTGATTGGACAAAGATTGTGCGAACGATTTGACAAACAATTTTGTGTCGAGACACAAAAATGAAGGCCAAATTCATCAAGTTGCTATGGCAACAACTTTCCATATTCTATAAAAACCTTTGATAATTTTTGATGCCCCACTAGATGATACTGAACAATTTTGGTCTCAGTAGGTTGGACGCCCAAGAACAAGTCAATTAAAATCGAGGTTTGCAAAAACCTTTTTCAATCCAAGATGGCCAACTTCCTGTTTGCCAAGCGGAGTCTCCATAATATAATTTTTAGGTTGGCTTCACATGAACTTTCTGTGATCAGAATTGTGTGGTTCTACGACCAACTTTACACTTTAAACCGCAGGATGGATGCATAAATTATTTAAATTAATGGCATATTTTTCTCCAGACAAAGAAGGGGAAACATTTTGGAATAATTCAGTAGAGTGATCCTTCGCTACTTCGCGGTTTGCTGTTTCCTGGGTTTTCAATAAATATTAGCAATGGTTATCATCACATCTTGTTTTCTTTTGTTTGCACTCGGATACCCCTCTCCGCTCTTCCATTTCATGTTATTAAGGGAATGGGAAAGTGTTATGTAGTGAATAAGTGTGTGGGGAGGGTTTATAAAAACTTAAATTAACTACTAAAATAATGTATAAATATTAAAATAAATATAGCGTCCCTACTTTGCGGATTTTCACTTATCGCGGTAACAACAGTAACATTTTGGACACGTTCTCATTTCCTCAGCAGAATATGGGTTTGGTGGTGATGATAATTCATTTTGCCACTGAGAAAAGAATGTTAAAACTTTAGTTTAGAAATGTTGGTCAGCAACAGTCCTGATCACAGTATGGTTGAAAATGGTCTTAACAAATCAGATCTGTCAGCTCCTATTTCAGAAAACCGGAACCACTTGGAGGAGATCCTAAAATATCTTTGACAGGAAAAGTTATTCACTGCATTTAGCTTATGCTAAGTATTAGACGGAGTGGGTAGCCAGTGCACATCCAAGCTAATCCTTGTGCCACTGTACAATGATCCAAAGTCTGTTGCTCTCTTTTGTCCCTGATGTTCAGGTCGAACTCTTCTGGATAAGCTGTTCCTGCAGCAGCAGCAGGAGGAGCCGGAGGAGGCTGAGAGGCTCTGTTCCAGGATCTTAGCCATGGGCCTCCTGTTGCCATTCACAGACTGCTTCAAAGAGCAACTGGGGGGCAGCACTACCCACATCACTTCTACATCAGTTCGGTTTGATGTATGTAGGTTTACATTACACCCCTTTAACCCCATATTGCTGCTGACTTATTTAAATAGTTGCTATTTGAGATGAGAAAGCACCATCATTTACTACAAATAACAGAGTGGTAGCACATTCAGTCTTCACAAGTCAGCATTTGCATGTAAGTGGCAGAGGCATTGGTATTACTTCATGCAGACTTCATGCAGATATCTAGATACATTCTCCCCTGCCACCACCTTACAATCCATGTGGACCTTTTGCCATTTATCCACTGTTGGAAATTGATAAATGGTGAAACTCTCAATGACCACTCGTGCAAAATTGTAAGTTGAATAAAATGGTGTTGAAGAGTATGTAAAATGTGTTATTCATAAGGAAACCGAACCACTGTGTTCAGTCAGCCAATGATAATTTAGTGTAGCTGGCCTGGTGTCTTCCGTACACTGTGGGTCAGCACGGATTCTGGTTTCAATGTGACAAAGCAAAGATGTTTTCATATCAAACAGGAGGCACGATGCTCCACACAGGACCTGCTCATGCACAGCAACAGGAAAGCCAACATCCTCATTTCCAACTTGCACCTGAAAGGCTACCTGGACTTTATACACAGGACTTAATTCTAAAAATAAGCACCTGTTTATAAATGCCATTGGCAAATGTGGAGATTTATTTGTGATGGTTACAATTAGGATCAGTGAAAATGAAACCTATTTAACAGAGATATGTTTTTCCCAGCACGACCAGCTGTACACATGGGCAGCTGTTAACCAGCCGCCACACTCTCTGGATCTGTGTGAGGGGAAACTGCCAGGTCTGATCAAGAGCCCTTGGTCTCCAGCCAAAGCAGGTGGAGAGCACAGGAATGGGCTTAAATCCACAGAGGAAGGTAAGAAGAGCACTGCTCTCTCTGTACAGTGTTCATTACAGGCTGGCTCAGGCCTGGTTAGGGGTGAAGTCCATGCTGAAGGACATGTCCTAATCAAAAATGGCTCCAGGATTCCTCACAGTGTTCCTAAGACTTTTAGGGCCAAGTACTAACGAGTGAAGTGAATGAGAGGATGCCTGAGGAATGGAGAAGTGTACTTGTACCAGTATTCAGGAACAAGTGTGATGTGCAGGCCTGCAGTAATCACAGAAGTCAGCCAATCCACGAAGCAATGCAAGAGAGTTGTTAAAACTAGGTTAAAAAGAGCGGTGAGTGTGGAGTAGTATGGCTTCATGCAATGTTTGCTTTGAGCGTGTTGATGGGGAAGTGCAGAGAAAGTCAGAAGGAGGTGTCTTTGTTGGAGAAAGCATGTGATACAGAGTCGGGAAAGGGACAGCAGTACTGCATGAGAGAGTCAGGAGTGGTGGAGAAGTATGTGAGGGTGGAACAGGACAGATAGAAGTGCAGCTAACAGTGGTGAGGAGTGACAGGTGGGTTCAAGGTGGGCTTGGAATTATATCAGACTCTGATGTTTGCAGTGATGCAAACAGATCTATGATGTCTGCAGACGTACAGATGTAGGAATGTACATACATACGAGAGAACCTGGAGAAATCGAGATGTGCTCTGGAGTGGAGGAATGAAAGTCTGCAGAAGCGACACAGAATACATGTATAAATGAGAGGAAGACAGATGGAATGATGAGCATGCAAGGAGCAGAGTGGACAGTGCAAAAGAGGTAAAGAAGAGTGCAGGCAGAGCGGCTGGGGATAAGTGTCAGCCATGATTTGTGACACTTTTCAGCAAAAATGAAAGATACTGTAGTTCCTGCTTTGATGCCTGATTTAGAGACAGCAGCACTGACACAAACACAGGAGACCAAACTAAAAGCATCAGAGCTGCAGATATGTAGATTTTCATTTGGCGTGACCAGAATAGGCATGATTAGAAATTAAATGAGAGATAGTGGATACACTGGGCAAAGGATGTTGAATATGAACCAGGGTATCACTGAGCTCCTGGACCGTCTGAGGTGCATCACATGGACCATGATGTCCCAGAGGTGTGTAATCTTGTCTCTGTTGCTCTGTGCTGCTCTGACTTCCTTGTGTGTTTGTCCAGAACACCATGCAGCCGTGTCGGGTTTGAAGCAGCAACAGTTGAACAAAGAGGTGAGCCTCTTTCTTTCTTTCAGAACATACCCCACAGATCAACAATGGTGGGCATGAGAATCAGATCGTGAATATAAGCAGCAGATATGAGCTTCCTCCGAAGGGTGGCTGGGCTCTGCCTTAGCGATGGGGTGAGGAGCGCCACTATTACACAGGGGCTCGAAGTAGAGCCACTGCGCCTCTACATCGAGGTGGTTGAGGATGCCTCCTGGGTGCCTCCTGGGTGCCTCCTGGGCTTGGGCATGAAACCACTCCCGAACAAGAGACACCATCAAAAGTATTATATTTGGGCTAAATGAAGATTGCTGTGATTCAAAGTCCTCCTTTTAGATGAAAGTAATGTTTGAAAAAGTAATTTGGAAATTAAGGTCCTACAGTATGGAGGAAGAATGGACAGGCACAGAATCCAAAGGGTCATCTTTGGTGCTGGTGGTTGATGGTCCAGTGTATTTTTTTTATTAAGAGATTTTAGAGCACTTCATGCTTCTGCTGACAAAAATACACTGAAAGCAGTAACACTTCATCAGCATCATAAGCTGATTCACTCCATGACATGTAGAAATATGTGGTAAAGGACTCCAAACACTTATTGAGTGCGTAAATTAACATGCATTTCATGAGCTATAAGTCATGATCATGAGAATTAAAACAAAAAAGGCCTGAAATATTTTAATTTGCATGTAATCAAACTTTGAAACTTTGTCTTTTTGAAGGAAACTTTGAAAAAATAAACTTCCTAATTTTTTCAGACACCCTCTTAGAGTCTTTCTAAGGATGTAGTTCTCTTTGCCTTTTGGAATAACTCGTGGTTTTTTGCAGGAAGAATGTGTCCTGCCTTCAACCAAGCTGAAGGAAAAACACGTCAATGTCATCCAGCAGCTGGAGCAAACGATAGAAGATCTCAGGACTAAGATCGCTGAGCTGGAGCGACAGCCCCCTCTTCTGGACAGAGACGGTATAAAATCCAGCACCTCCACCACAGACAGGGAGTGTGGAGGAGAGGAAGGCCTGCTGAGGGCTGTGTGTGATGCTCACCTTCAGACAGAGGTGGCTCTCGCTGCAGGAAGCCTGGAAGCAAAGTCAGTGCAGACGTCGCCTGTAGATGAAGCTTCTAAGTTCAAAGCGCCTTGCGGGGAGCAAGATGGGATCAACAGAGTCCTGCAGCCTCCGCCCGGGCAGGATGGCTTCCAGTGTTCGTGTCAGCTGCAGCCTCCTCTTCCAGTCTGCCCACAACAGACTGTGGCACCTCCTCCTCCTCCTCCCCCACCCTTACCAGGAGCATCAGTCCCAGTTCCTCCACCTCCTCTTCCACCAGGTTCAGCAGTTCCTCAACCTACTCTAGATGGACTGCCTCCATCCGCATTCCCTCTTCCACCTCCACCTCCACCCCCACCTTGTCCTCCCATTCCTGGTGGTCCTGTCCCAGACCTGCCCCCTCCTCTTCCTGTTGGCATGGTTCCACCCCCTCCTCCTCCTCCTCCTCCTCCTCTACCTGGGTTTCAAGGCCCACCTCCACCTCCACCTCCACCTCCAGTTCCAGGCTGTGGGCCTCCTCCGCCCCCTCCTCCCCCTCCTCCTTTAGGAACCATCGGTGTTCCTCCAGCTCTTCCAGGAGCACTGGGCTCCCTGCCTCCTCCACT
>VOQJ01038740.1:0-10721 GCA_015052665.1 Apistogramma diplotaenia | reverse complement strand
GTCTGAGACCAAAGTGCTCTACTAGAAGGTCTTTAAAATAAGATGGGGCCTGATTATTCAATACCTTGTATGGAGAAATTTTTTTTAATTCTATTCTAGCTTTAACAGGGAGCCAATTGTTTGTAACCTTCACTAATGCTGTTTCTGTACTGTGATGAATTCTGAAACCTGACTGAAACTCTTCAAGTAAATTATTCCTCTGCAGATGATCAGTTAGCTGTTTTACAACGACTCTTTCAAGAATCTTTGAGAGAAAAGGAAGGTTGGAGATTGACCTGTAATTAGCTAAGACAGCTGGGTCCAGTGATGGCTTTTTACATAGCAGTTTAATTACTGCCGCCATAATGCTTTGACTTATTAGAAATGATAGAAAAATGAAAGCTGAAGCCAAAAATCTTTTGGTACTGTACAAACCACAAACTGTATGTGAAAGATGGAAACAGCTCTGAAAAGTTACTTAAAGCTGCATTTTTTTCTAATGACCAGAAGGGGGTGAACCTTGTAGTTGTAAAAAGAAGTCTATTTGTAAAAGTCCTGTGGTCATAAAGAGTCAGTCAGCAACAAAACTCAGGTAGGGTGTAATGTTTAAATAATGCCCAGTTAGTACTCAGAGGCTTAAGTGTGCCAAGAAAAGATCCCCCACACCATTAAATCACCAGCAACAGCAACAGCCTGAACCACTGATACAAGGCAGGATGGAGCAACGCTTTCATCTTGTTTACACCAAATTCTGACCCTAAAATCCGAAATTTGAAGCAGAAATTCAGACTCATCAGACAAGGCAGCATTTTTCTGATCTTCTGTTGTCCAGTTTTGGTCCGTGTGAATTGTAGCCTTAGTTTCCTGTTCACAGCTGAGAGGAGTGGCAGCTGGTGTGATTTTCTGCTGCTGTAGCCCATCTGCTTCAGAGTTTGACATATTTTGTGTTCAGAGATTCTCTTCTGCATATTTTGGTTGTAACGAGTTTGAATTAGTGCTGTCTTCCAGCCATCAACGAGGCACTTTTGACGCTCACTATATATTTTCTCTTTTTCGGGCCATATTCTTTAAACCCTAGAGATGGCTGTGTGGGGAAAATGCCAGCAGGGCAGAAATTTCCAAAATAATGAGACCAGCCAAATTGGTCAAACACGCTACGTTCAAAGTCACTTAAATCACCTTTCTTCCCCATTCTGATGCTTAGTTTGAAGTTCAGCAGGTTTTCTTGACCATGTCTACATGCCTAAATGCAGTCAACAGTTGATTAGATTTTTGCGTTAACAAGTAGTTGATATAGCTGACAGATATACCTAATGAAGTAGCCAATGAGTGTATATATATTATATACAGGACATTAAGTCAGCACATGTACAAGAGATAAAAGCTTAGGTTTCAGATTTCTCTAATACTTAGTTGGTTTCCGACAGTTTATTCCACCCTTGGATTTTTATGTCATGGACATATCCTTAATCTGGTCAGGCATAAATACAGCAGTGAGCAAAGTAGCCTGGCCCAACTACTGTTCAAACCTTTTATTTGCAAAAGACAGCCAATCAGAGAAGAGTTGGCTTGAAAGTAGGGTGGCAAAGTCCAAGAGGAAAAACATGGAGCTAGAAATGAGTGTAATGGATCCAAAGCAGAGTAAAGTTAAAATTATTTGTGTCATGGTGCAAAAGTGAAACTGATGTGAGACAATAGACTACAGAAAAATGTCAATTGCAAGCCTACAAGGAGGGCCGATTGCTAAGAGCAGGTGCCAGTGTCGCCTACTTGACTGTATGTGCAAATAGAAGTTCTGCATCTGATTAAGAGGTCAAAGGCAGGCAGACAGTCAGTCAGGGCAACGAACACACCCGGAGGGCTGGGGACCAGTGGATAGTAACATTAAAAAAAATAATCTGTAGTAAAACACTTGCAACAGGGAAACATCTGCTGGCAGGACACTGACAAAAAATGATTCTCCTGTATTTTCAAGCAGACTGAAATTCTAAAATCATTACATTATGAGCAACGACCACTGGTCATTAAAATAGGAAATATGCACAATAAAATGCCAGGACTAACCTTTCTTAATATAACAAAAGACCACACAAGCAAGTACCAGCTAAAATCCAGTTCAAACACTTGTGTTGATGTGCCAATGGATAATTTGTGTTGGGGGTTTGAGGAAAAGGCTATCAGTTTGAACTCCTGCACGTCCTCCATGTCCTACCTGCAAGTGTGGGTACATCAACTATAGAGACCCCAAGGCAACTATGCACAAGACATTTCCACAGAGGATCACTTGGAGAATATCCATCAGGCTAAGATACTAATTAGTGTGAGTCCATGTATGCGCATGACTGTGAGTGCATGACTGTGCGTGTGCATGTTAGAGCAGAGAGATGTACACCTAGCCAGGAGTGAGAGCAATGTTGTGCAGCCGAGTGCAGTAATTTCTTTGATCATTTTTAATGGCCATTCTTTCATGTGAGGCTGCCGCTCATACACAGCTCACTGCAGGTGTCATCTCATTCCTTCAGTTGTGGGATTAGTATGCGGCAGGCAATAAAAAGCCAGGCCATTACGCTGTGCAGCACACATACATAATCTCAACACAGTGGGATCATTACCTTTTCAAAGGATGATATCAGCTCACAGTCTACAGAGAGAAACAAAGAAAGCGACAGAAGCTGAGCAGAAGAGGAAAAGGAACCAAAAAGGAGACGTAAAAAAGCAACAGCAGCAAAATGCAGTTGCACTGTGGGCTGAGGAGTTAGGCATTGCTCTATCAATGAGCAATGCAATTAAATGAGGATGGGCAGAAAGGTAGAGAATGATGTCCCTAAAGGTTAGCTGAATACAGATGCAGAAATTTTTGTTATATTCTGAAATTAAGTAAAAATGTTTCACCTCTACCATTCTACAGCATTCAGTAGATAAAATTATTACTTGTGGTGTGTCTTACTCTACATCGACATTA
Organism: Apistogramma diplotaenia; assembly: GCA_015052665.1. Classification (NCBI taxonomy): domain Eukaryota; kingdom Metazoa; phylum Chordata; class Actinopteri; order Cichliformes; family Cichlidae; genus Apistogramma; species Apistogramma diplotaenia. The sequence continues at coordinate 7,780 of VOQJ01038740.1, read as the reverse complement.
TAGCAAATGACACCAGAGAGGTCCCACATCAACCTCAAATGAAAACTGAACATAAAGATCCATCCAACCAGCTCTGTGCCACAATCAGGCCAATCGGCTGCCACTCTGGCTGTGATACTTGTGTGCATCTCTGCAGCCCCACAGATACTGCACCACACACACCAAACACCACTAACTCATAGGGAGTATTTGCCCCAGCGAGGTCAAAGAGCTTCCACCCCCACCCCCAACCTTCCACTGTGCCTTTCACAAAATCCCGAATAACTGTAAGCGGAAGAGACGGGTAAAGGTTTGTAACATCTACTAAAAAGACACTTTTATGATATGTGAATCTGTATAAACCAGCATGTTGTTTTATTATTAATAGTTCTCAGGAGGATCTACTAGCTGAGAAAGACTGTAGGCTTATCTCATCCACCCTCATACTGTATCTCCCATGGTGGTATGAACCTGGTGCAATTTACGCACAGTTTTTATCTATTCATTCAACTCCTATAACCTGCTCTCCCATCAGCCCGAAGCCTTTCATCCAGAGAAAGGGTTTATTGTATACTATGTCTACTTGACGGTATGCAGTCTGATGCCGAATGCTGTATCCAAATGCAGTTTTAAATAATGAAAAGTACTCAATAATTCAAGGGTTGCACTACATTATATCATCTTCCTCAATGATACCAATTATACAAATGATTTATAAGTGGATGAGATGGTTTATATTAAGCATTATTCATTTTTCACTAATAAGTCAAAATGTTGATGATGTTGCCATGTACTTGCTCTTTATTTATTTCAGACAACACTCTTGTTACCGTAGTTTTTGTGGGGCAAAGGTATGCATCCTGGACACGTTTCCAAGAAAAGTTGTGATTCTGTGTAAAATGTAAACAAAAAGGACAATCATCAAAGACGGGGACTTGTTGCACATTCAGTGATTTTCAGAAGTTTTCCTGCACCACAGAATTTTATCCATTTTCGATGCCGAGCCACCTGAAGACTTGAAAATAACAGCCATTTAGTTGGTTTTCAGCGCTGACCTTTGCACACAGAGATTTCTGTGGGTTCTCCGAATGTTTTAATGATTTTATGTACCACGTGTGACAAAATCACTGTTACAATGAGAACTGTTACTATTTTACTGTACTAAAGTGGTGAACCGTATTTCTGAAAGAGGGAAATTCTCTGGGATACTCTTTTAAGAACCAATTATGTTATTGACCAGCTGGCAAAAACTTCTAATTCACATGTTTTTCATTTATACATTTAGTGTTTCCGTTTTTGCTTAGCATTGCTCAAATTTTACAATCTTTTATTCTTCTTGGTCAAGTGTTTTTGAAGCATCTGATTAAAAATTAACATTTCTTGCTTTCAGCATTTGATATGTCTTTGTGCTATTTCCAATTACTTGGGGGGGGGGGTTAAACAATTTGTAACTATTCTGTTTTAATTTACATTTTTACCATAGACAGTATAAAAGATCATGACTGTGGACACAGCTACCGTGACACACCCACTGGTTAAGAGGTCCTATTTTGAAGCATTTCCACTGTTGCCATCTTGGTGTTCTGAAACTGGATGTGATGAGACAGTGAGTCTGTGAAGCTGCATGCTCATTGGTTGACAACTTGTGAATCACACTTTGTTAGCTAGTGAGCATATGCTGGATAATCCACACTTACAAAACAAACTTAAATGTTACTTCAATTTGACCTGAAATGAGTGACTGAGCCCATAAACTCATCAAGAAAGTGTTTACAGAGATCAAGTCAGACAGCGATTTTCCCACAAACCTCTAGAAGACCAGAAATCTTTGTCTGGGTTCTCTACAGGTACTCCAACTTCCTCCCACCAATTAACCTAACCCCACTAACTGCATCTTAGTGGGCTTAGGTTAACTAGTGATTCTAATTTAGTTGTAGATGTGAATGTGAGTGTGAATGGTTTCCTCTCTCTGTGTCAGCCCTGTGACAGGCTGGCAACCTGTACGACAACCCTGAAAAGGAAAAGCAGAAGAAAAGGGATGGATGGAAGGTATTGCCCCTGGTGGCCATTAAAAAGAATGCAGGTTTTTGCAGACCGGGAGGCTATGTCCATCTTTTATACAGTCTGTGATTCTTCCCCAGTGGTACCTCAGTTCTGTCTGGCTGCTGACAGTGCTGTCCACCACAGAAGTATCCTGTTCAAAAGCAGTTGTGGATATCTGAAGTAAATACATTGAAGCAAATTTTAGAGGCTAATGATGATGGCTTAAAACGATCTTAAGAAATCAACAGGAAGTTTTACTGTTAAAAATGTTACATTTTCCAGTCTTCCTCTAGTCTTTACTCCACAAGAAGGCCAAGCTCAATACAGCAATTAGCTGACTCCAGGGACATACATAATTCTTTCAGCTTTGCATTACAGCAAAGCTGCTAAGCCCTGGTATATGTAAGTAAGCCCATTAATCACCAAGAATCTGATAATATCAATTATTTCAGTAAACAAGGAAGTCCAGAACAAGGCCTCACCCTCCACTCAATCCTTGTATTAAATCACCATACAGATGGATTTAGCAGCTAATTGGAGTAAAATGGAGCTTTGTGAGGGATAATTGAGGATTTCTTTACCATGTGTTCTTGTATCAGTAAGTACATAGTCAATTTCCGAGAGGAATGGGGTGTGTAAATCCTCACAACTGTTCATGACACCAAAGGAAAGTAACATCATCATCAAAATTACATCAAAGTGCTTTACATTTACACTTTTAATGACCTAGTATTAATATAATTATAAGACATACATATTTCTAAGTCAAGGTAGCATGTGGTGTTTGCCATTTTGTTTACTTTTTGGGGTTTTTTTTATCTTTTATATCATATCTTGTAATATACATTAACAGTTTGAGGGCACTCAAGGCATAAGCACTGTCATGCCATGATTTTCGGTGGCCTTTAGGTAATCTGAGCTACTCCCTCCCCTCACCACTGCCCTATTTCTAAGTGAAAGTGAATTATTTGAAGTAAAAACATCTCCAAGAAATATCTGACAGGCCTTCTGATTCTCTGGGTGCATAAGGGAAGGCTCCCACTGGTGTGATAAAAGGCTTGGGTTTCTAAAGCAAATGATGCCTTTCTCCTGACTTATGCCTACACTCTGCTTTTAATTGGCCTCTTCTGTAGCCGTGAACCCTAATGACTTTGTTCTGGGATTAAAAGCCTCAGAGTGTTCAGGCAAGGCAAGGGTCCTAACCTTTTCTTGCTTATTCTGTTTCTCCTGCTTCAATACCTCCATATTATCTTATATTATCAATCAAAAGCCACAAATTATTTATTTTCTATTTTAACCTTTCTTTCTAATTTCTAATAGTTGAATGTCTATTTTAACACACCCTGTCACTGTTTACTTTGTGTGTTTTTAAAGGCATGATGAGCCAAATACTAGAATATAATCTAATGTACCGTAATTCATGCTGTCAAACATGATATAACAACATCATTGTACCATTGGCATATAATCTAGTTTGACTCTGCAAATCTAGAGATTTCACAAAGGCCTAAAACTACAGGAGGAGGTTCTTGAGAACTGGTAGCAAGCTACAGTATTTAAGTTATTTGTTAATAATAGGCATCTTAAGTTCTGCAACAAAGAGGCAACAGTTTGTCTAAGTAAGGGGTCAGTAACAGTGAAAAAAGACAATGTTGTGTATCTATATTTTATGGTTTAATAAAAAATATTTGGGTTCAGTGCACTTCTGTGATTCCCTTATTTCTCTAGGACGGTTGTCAGTCCTCTTCCACCCCAACCACTACCCATTTCACCTCCCTCTGATGCCCAGACAGGGCCGGTGCTGAATGATAGAGTAATCGATGTGAGGCCTAATCACCCAGCTTAACTCTAATACCCTGCACTGGTCCACATCATTATCATATCAGCCTTCACACATTTCGAGGTGACATGGTTGGCAGAAGATTAAAGACAATCTTGTAAAGACGCGGCACACTTTTCAATGTGCTGACCAACCAAAAGAGGCCTTGGGAAGCCGGCAGGAGTGTGAAGGAACTGAAGGCAAAACTAGTGATGATGGCTAAAAACACAGAGCCATGAAAAGACCTCGTATCTGTTTGAGGCCGCCACTTCCTCTGTGTGGAAACTCAAGCAGAAGGTTGATAATTTGCAATTCTGGGATGTTATCACCATCAGAGGCACTGGTCCCTGCAGCAAAGGCAGTGATTGGGTGTCTAAGCTAAAGAGTTTGTGTAAATTAAGCAGATAATTAGGAGAGCTGAAGGAACTTATCCATAAATTTAATTTGCTGTTGGTAAACAGCAAATTAAAGACAAGATCAGCAAACAGGTTTGAGGCTCATTCTGGGAGTTCAGGACATTTGCATGAGATGGCACAATTAATGCAATTTTTCCCAGTGCACATACACATAAAACATAATTTGGCATTAATTATACACGAGGAGCTGTCTAGGTATCCGCTGTTAACAAATCCTCGAAATATTAAACCCCACGACAATAACAGACAAACATGAGACTGCTTCAAAATAATCAGATTCAACGTGATTAGACAGAAATGTCGTCAGAAATCATTCGTATAAACTGTCAACTTGTCTTCAAACAGCAAACTCATGCACGTCTCATCCAGTTAGTACAGCGTTATTGTACGGCTTGGTTACCAAATGTTACGACACTTTGCGTGAGTGTTTTTGTCTAATGCGTGGAAATATAAAATAAAGCCCGAGAAGATGGATGAAGTTTGAATTTTATAAGAAAATAGGAGCAGAAAAGAAGTCGGGCTGATTTCATTAAAAGGAAGACAGAATCTATCAACTCTTGAATTTTCATATCAAAGACAAAAAGTAGAGGAAAACATTAACAAATCAGACAACTGCACAACTTTCATGTCTACTTAAACTGACAGAAAATCACTGCTTTTATCAACTTTGAAAATAAGCACATTTCCTAAAATCCTGAAGGGATGACTAAGAGGTTTTATTCACAGTCCATCTATTGTTGAATGTTAATATATATATATATATACATATATTATTTTCCCCTCAGTTTGTATGTTGGCAATTAAAGAAAACACATGACTCAACATATGATGCCACTTTAACGATCCATCTTCAGATATAAATCAGCGTTGTTGGTACATCATCAATAACAATCTGGATGTTTTTTGATTAAAATTTAGTTTAATGTGTTTCACTTTAGTAAAAGCTTTAAAATTAATGTCTCTTGCTCCCTCTTGCCTAGTAAGGAGCGTAAGAGAGCAACCACTCCCCATAATCATAAATGTTTAAGATGGCTAACAAGTGTGGTGTCAACAGCTCCCAGGATAATCAGCATGTCAATCAATGATGTGGGTGTGAGGCCAGCTTTTAGAGGGTCTCTATGGTAGCTGTTTAGAGCATGCTCAGTTTAACAGCAGCAGTGGGAGAAAGTAAACAGCAGGATATAGACTTGACAATTGACTGGCTGATCAATGCCATTGATCACGTAGCCCGCAGATTCTCTTCTTCTTTTGTGTGGGCTGCTCATATTACTGTTTGTCATCCCACTATCAGGCCTCAAAGCTCCGGATCACAACAAGTTACTAATCAGTCGCTACAAATGCCACTGACACACTAGAGGGAGACAAAGAGGAGGGTCCAAGCTAAGTTTCTGTTTAGTGTATATATTTCTACTAAAATAAAGCACACATCCACACACAGACATGTACATAAGAACACAAACATAATACACCTACTGACTGCCTGTATCAGCCAATAAGTGTTTTTTTCTTTTTCATTTCAGCTTTACAGTGACAGCTGCAGATGGTCCTCGCTGTCATTTATTTGAATAAGAAAGCATTAAAATTAGATCTATAATGTTCTAAACAGATCAACGTTTGTTTGTTTTTTGTGTGTTTTTAAAACAAGCTACATATTCCCCTTTGTTTTCTTTAGTGGAAGTGGGTGGAGACCAAAACGGAGCTAAGGAGCCGCTTGGCTTCTGCCAAGTGAAAATCAGCAAGAACTTCAATCAAGTGAGATTCAACAGATAAGACCGAATAACACTGATAATCTCATTACGATTCAACGTCCTCTTTGGAAACTTAGTGCGCTTACTAGCATTGTAAATGAGTAAGCCCCAATATGCTAGCAAACATCCACAGGCATACTAAGGCATGCTCTGTCAACACTGCGATGCCTGACACCAGTCTCATGGCTATGCCCTGTCTAGTTGGTGATGTTTTGTGCTCTAAGGTAAACCTACATCAGCAGGCAGGCAGCTTTAATGATTTGTCGACTGGTGCATGCAGCATGTAATGAGTCTGTACAAAGGAACAAAACCATTTATAGCTTTACTGACATAAAGAGCAATACTTTTAAATCATATTCTGCTACACCTACCCAGTTTTGAAAAACACTTAGAACACTTCGCTGCTAATTCCTGTGCAGGATTTTGTTATCTGAAAAGCATATTTATCATTTAAGTGTTAAATTAAGTTACATTTAGCAACTTTAAAAAAGAATGTACTCCTACTCTTTCAACTGCGAGGTAGAAAATTGTGATAAATGCTCCAACTGTGAGAGGAATTTCCTTTTCAAAGCATCTTTAAAAGGTGTGGACAAACTCAAAGTGACAGTTGGCAAAATGAACTTAAACAACAAGGCAAACCTGCTGGTTTGATTCCGCCTCAATGACAGCCCCAGTCTAACGCATCAATCATTGCACATCGATATGTTCTGGCAGTATTCACTCTGAAATGTGAGCCCTACATAAAATGAAATGAACCTCATAATGCAAAACTAAATTCCCCATTAATGCAGTGGTTGGACCCATCTTTGTGCCTGCGATGTAGGATCGTACATATTAGGCTCTCGAGCAGAGACACAATGACCAGTTCCATTTTCAGCTGAGCTAGTAAGGGGCAGACAGAGGTAAAGTGACGCATGCAGAAGCATGTTATCTTTATAAAAACCTCCAATCCAGCTGTAAACAACTTTACCAAGCAATTCTTCTGTCTTCAATAAAAATACTCAAGACTAAATAATGACACATAGAATAATCATACAATCCTCATATAATTCTATAATCTAATGCCTATTACTAGCCAGTCAACTAGATCCATGACAGTGGGTTTCTCCACCTACACACAGTTCCATCAATTCTACATTCATGATGAATTTTTATTCTTGCTCTTTTCTCAATGCATCCATTTCAGATGAGATGAAAAAGTAATATTCCAGCAATAAAGCTTGATTTACATCCCCTTCACTGTTCTCCCTCTTCCTTTTTTATTTGATCATTTAGCCAGGATCATATAACTGTATATCAGACACAAATGAAATCAGGTCTCATGCACATTAAGGCCATGTCTTTCTGCAGCTAACATCCCCTCCAACCCAACTCCCCAGCTTCACAGCAAGGCAGGGGCAGAGTCCCATTCATTTTCAGGCCCATTTCCTCCTATGATTAGGCGATCAATCAATCCCAGCATTCAATCTCATCAGGCAGACGGGATTATCTGCCCATCTCCCCCTCTGCCTCTTTCAACTCACTCCATCCCACACACACAGCAGCACATTAACATCAGATCAAGTATCACACAACACAAGCAGTCTACCACATCCTCTGACCACAAACAGCTCATCTGAGCTGTCTCAGGCTGTACTCACAAATACACGTAAGAAAGGGAAAAAATAGGCACAGACATAATGGAAACAGTGATGAAAGCTGTTGTTCAAGCTAAGTTCAGGATGACATGTAAATAACATATGAATATTACTTATTCATATATACACACACATACA
>VOQJ01038737.1:0-10723 GCA_015052665.1 Apistogramma diplotaenia | reverse complement strand
AGAAAAACAGCGTCATAATTTTTTCCCTGCTTTGCTCCTGGCAGACTGGAGCGAGAGGACGACTCGGAAAAATCTGATTTCCAAACAGTGTGTGTGTGTGTGTGTGTGTTTGTGCGTGCGTGTGTGTGTGTGTGTTTGTGCGTGCGTGTGTGTGTGTGTGTGCGCCACATGTGACTGTCCACTCCTCTTTGTGTGTGTGTTTTTGTTTTCCACTTATTACGTTGGTAAGTGTTTGCATTTTTGTGCGCTTTTGGTCTTTTCCCTTCTTGTGTGTGTGTGTGTGTGTGTGTGTGTGTGTGTGTGTTTCCGTTCTCAGCCACATTTGAAAGCATGCGGCACAGAGACGACAAATCAGATGAATAGAAGGAACTTTCCTGTCTGAGAGGTTTCTTTCTCCCCTCTCTTCCCCTTCATTACTCACTCCTTCCTCTTCTTTCTGTTTACTTCCTGCCCCCCCCCACCCCCCCCACCCTTCTTTTCTTTCCTCTCTGCCTTTGTTTCTTTCTTGTTTACCCTTCTCGATGTTTCCCTCTGCCTTTGCCTCCTCGTTCTTGTCTTCCCTCTCTCTCTTCATCATCCTCCCGTCTCCCCTTTTCCCTTGCTGCAGTACTGCCTCTCACCTCCTCTTCCTCTGGTCTCTCTTTTCTTCACCTGTCTCCTCCATGTTTGTCTACCACCCTCCGTCACCTCTTCCTCTCCTCCTCCTCCTCTTTCATCCTTTGATCATCATTACTAAGTGCAGCTCCTTCTTTCACTGCCTTCCTCCCTCTCGTTCACTACTGTCTTTCCTCTTCAACTCATCTTTTCTTTCTTCATGTCTTGTTCTCCTCCTCCACTCATCAGCGCCCCTCTTCCCTCCATCTCCTCCCTCCTCCTTGCTCTCTCCTGTGATCATTCTCTTCCTCCTCTTCCTCCCTTTCTAAGGTTTTCCTCACCCGTCTCCTCTCCTCCCCCGTTGCTCTCTAGCTCCTCTGCCTTTCTCCAGTTTTTCTTCCTCTCTCAGTTTCTTAGTTTTACTTTCTTCCTCTCCCACCTTCATCCCTCGCTCCCGCTCTCGCCAAAATTCTCTTTCATCCTTTAACATCTACCTGCAGCTCATTCATCCATTCTGCTCTCCTCTTCCTCCTTCATCACTTCTATTCTCCTGTGTGTTCCTGTTGTCTGCGTTCACTAGAAAGGGAGAGGCTTTTATTTCCCTTCGCACCTCCGGTGACCACTTCCTCCACCACATCCTGTTTATTTCCTGTTGCAACTGTGACTGGACTCTCAGAAAAATGTGCACACACACACACACACACACACAGAGCAACCTCTGATTAAATCTATAAGCATGCATAAACACTATAAAGAACAACCTTAAAAGCAGGGCAGTGGATACAAGCACCATCGAGAGCCACAATTTCACGCTTGGAATTACAAAGAAAAGAGGACAAACAAACATTTGGGCCCCTCAGGATGTTTGTACAGTGCACATTTTTATGGTTAACGTGCTTCATGTGTCATGGAAAAATCCTGTTGATGCTTCACGAGGCTGCTTTTTTAGATGAACGATGTCACACTAACGACCGCTGTCACGTGTGTTTTCTCACAGCACGGCCACGTAAGGACGCTTCCTGCCGGAACTCCCGCTGAAGCCGACCGGCGTGCAGGTCCACAGGTAGGCGGTGCCAGCATCCTAACCAGGCGCTACGCTCGGCAGATGCTCCGATGCACTTTTAAAGCTTCGGAGGCTTTTTCGGGACTGTGTGGTTTGTGTTGTGTAACGTGGGCTTCGTAGCTGTGATGATGAGTTTTTCCTTTAATAAACACCGGCGTGAATCAGAGCGCTGTGTTCGGGCCAAAAATGTTCCTTTAAAGCTTTGTTTCCATCCACTTATCGAAGCCTTCGCAGACAACCTGAACACGTCTCGAGTGTAAATGGTCAGGATAAGTCGGGTTTGTGGCTTTGACCTTTGGGTTTTCCACGCAGCATGTTGAGCATTTGATGCTGCCTTTAGAAAGAACATGAATTAAAGGAAAGTTCCTTCAGGAAAGTTTCACTGTAAACACCTGCACACAGTCAGATCGCAGGGACATTGCAAGGATTTTCCATAACATCACATTTTTGTTATTTTGGTATTTGAAGCAATGACAGGTCGCAGGTTTAGGAGGAAGGTGATGAACCTTCGTGTCACATGTTACGGCCTTCTGCAGAGGCTTCACACGAGCTGCTACTGAAGTCCTGCATGAAGCTTCGACCTTCACGTGCAGCCAAACTAAGCAGAGGCCGTGTGACTGTCCGGGCAATCATCATTACTCATTAATAAAAACCTCCTCGGGTGCCTGATCTGTATGTTTAAGATCATTGTTTTCCTGCTGTGCCGTAAAACTGGGAACAATGTGTGAGTCCAGCTGCAAGTGCAGATTATTAACCCGGTGCTGCTGAGTGAAAGCTCATCGCCGGCTCGAGCATGGAGCACATGCAAATTACAGCGCACACATCATTTTTCTAGTTGGCCACTGAGAACTGACCACGAACCTTAAAATGTTGTGATTGCAGGCCTCAGTTTGTAAGCGTTCACACTCGTATGGCACATGTGTCCATAGATGGACGTCTGAAAACTAAAAGAGGAATTTAGACAAGCTTTAATAGATATGTAGAGGTACTAAATGTGATCATCACAGTGTGATCAACTTTCATCACAATATACATGAGAGCTGTGGTCCAGCGTGCAGCCCCAGCCCCGCGGCCCCCCAGCCCGGGTCTTCTGTCGACCTGATGATGTTGCTTCTGTGCTCCTTAGTTTGGCATCTGTGATGTCTAAGTTGAGGGTGGTGCTGAACCAGCTGATGGAGCTCTGTACAAGTCTGCATTTCTTTAGAGTGATTATTGCAAAGCGAATTATTCCACTTTCTGTGCTCTTGTTGCCTTCGTCGCCACTTTATTTTCTGAATTTCGTTATTTCGTTAGCGTTCTCAGTTTCTATACCACACAGACCTGGTTACACTTGTTTTCTGGTGTTTTGGTGTTTGTTTTTTTATGAATTGAACCCAAACAAAAGTCAAATATAACACACACACACACACACACACACACACACTCCAGGGAGATGAAACACCATCACCCGAAGTAGCTGAAATGATTTTGGTTTGACTCAGACGCTGCGGTTGGCATGTAGAGAAAGTGTAAAATAATACGCTACCTGCCCCAACGTGCTTACACACACACACACACACACACACACACACACACACACACACACAGTAACATACTGTTCATACTCTGCTTGGCCACCAAATACACAGACTTGTGTGGCTGCAGTGACCGCAGGAAGCACTAAAGCACTAATTCTTTCCATGGCTCCATGGCACTTCACATTGTTAGCAGATAGGATTTATTACAGTTGGGGGGATGGGGGGGGGGGTCTATTCTCCACACTGATAAATACTGAGGCTCCACTTAGTGTTTAAAAAGAAATGGTACGGTCTGTACTGTCTGTCTTTGCTCTCCTCTTTCCCCTGACCCACTCACAGCAGATGGCTGCCCCGCCCTGAACCGTGCCGTCTCGAGGTGACTGTTTTTATGAACTGCTCATATATAAATACAATGGAAGTGAATGAAATATCCCTCAGAGGGACACAATGTGGGAAGAATCCAGGAAAAGAGAATATCATACAACTTTATTGCCAAAAGTATTCACTCACCCATCCAAATCATTGAATTCAGGTGCTCCAATCACTTCCATGGCCACAGGTGTATAAAACCAGACCCCTGCGTGCAGACTGCTTCTACAAAGAATGGATTGCTCTCAGCTCTCATATTCATATTCCACAGTCAACTGTTAGTGGTTTTATAAGAAAGCGAAAGAGACTGGAAATGACAGCAAATCGTCCAAGAAGTGGTACAGTAGGTCACGTAAAATGACAGACAGATCAGCAGATGCTGAGACTCACTGTGCACAGAGGTCAGCAACTTTCTTCAGTCAATCGCTAAAGACCTCCAAGCTTCATGTGGTCTTCAGCAGTCATGGGATGGGTTTCCACGACCAAGCAGCTGCATCCAAGCGCAATGCAAAGCCTCGGATGCAGTGGCATAAGGCACGCCGCCACTGGTCTCCAGAGCAGTGGAGACATGTTCTCTGGAGTGATCAAGCATGCTCCTCTGTGCTTCTTCTCTGGCAATCTGATGGACGAGTCTGGGCTTGGCACTTGCCAGGAGAATGGTACTTGTCTAACTGCATTGTCTCAGGTGTTTGGTGCAGGGGGAAATTATGGTGTTAGTCTGGGCTGTCAAAGCTTTTGTTTTGTAATGGCTGGCAGGAGGCAACTGTTCTGGCTACAAAAAGACTTGAGGTTATTTAGGATTCTGTGGGAAAATGGCTCTTGCCTCCTTGGCTCTGCAACCTCAGTAAATGCTTCAGTTTACTGAGGCCAGATCCTGATCACATTATAGGCTCAGTCACCAGCTTTGAGTCAGAGCGCACAAAAGTCCACCTCCTGAAAAACAACCTCGCAACTGTTACAGTCGTTCACTTGCTGATATGTTAGCACCATACTCATCTGCTCACACCATCCACAAACAAGGGAAAAAATGCAGTACCACCAGGAGACAGAAGAAGGAAGAAGGGGGAACCCAAAGGCAGAGGAATTCTGAATATGTTTGGATTAGGGTGTGCTCGGTTTTGAAAGCTCTGAGGGAATACCTTTTCTTAAAGCAGGATTTTCCAGTGACTTGTGCATTAAACTGAACACTGCTTATCTCTTAATCACCAGTTGCCTGACCAATGTGTGTAATGTACAATCACAGAAAGCTGTGAACACATTTTCCTAACAATTTCTCTCCGAGATGATGCCAAAGTCCAGCAGTAACTCAGCAGGAACACAGCAATGTGTGGAAATTCAACAGTGACTGCATTGTTAGTCCTTGTGCATTTGTGTGAGTAACGAACTGCACAATGTGTGATTCTCATACAGTACTTCTGTGGACATGCTTTAATAACTCAGTGGCTTTAATTGAGTCCAGTCAAGAAGAAAACAGTCTCACTTTGAAGGGCAATAAAGGGTCTCATAGAACTGTCTGTGTGGACATCTGGTTGGAAATCCAGGACCCAGTCAGCACAGCCGCCTGCCAGGATCAGCATGTGAAACAGTCTTGTTGAGCGAGATCTATTTAGAAAGAGGAAACATTTTTACAAATCACTCAAGCAATTGGAGTGCAAAATAATTATTATTTTGTGTTTACATCTAATTTGTGTAGATGGTTGCTTTATATTTCACACATTCCTGTGTGATGATTTGGACTGTCGCTGAAGTGAGGACCCGAACACTCATAAAACTGCCTGATTTTGGACCCAAAATGCTTCATCTACAAAAGCCTCGATATTTTTGACATAAGCCTGACTTCTTATTATGCTTTCCTCCAAGTATTGAAATAAGCTCAAGGCCTCTAAGCCCAAGTAGTAAAAACCAATGGATTACCTGTATATAAATTGTGACGTGTTAGCACCTGTAGTTTTCAATAATAAAGTTGGACCATAAACACACTGTACTGGATATACTTGAGAGTTTCACGAGAACACACCAAAACTCCGATTTTTTTTAAAGCATGATGTGTTTTCCTTCCCTGCAACAAGTTGTGTTGCTAAATGAGTACTTAGAGTTGATGTGTGTCTACTCCCAGTGCCAAAGACAAGCTCAGGTCTGCCCATCATGCCTGAATGTGTCCTAACTATTACCTAACTTCCAAAGAATGAGAGGAAGAATGACAAATGCTGCCAAAAGAATGCTTTTGATATGTCTCACCTTTATCAGAAAAATAACTCTCAAGGCACCAGAGAGAGCTTCAGGATTTAGCAGCCTTCACTTGAGGTTGCACACTCTGACATCTGTGTTTTCTGTTTCTGATCTGCTAAAGCTAAAATATACTTTCCCCGTGTGCCTCACCTCTTTGGAAGGTACTAGGTCCAAGTACAGAACCTGGCTTTTACGTCAATGGCATGCTTTCTTCACCTGCTGAGTATGAAAGTTATGCAAAAAGAAGTCAGTGTTTATCATCGCAGCACTGACAAATGATGAAGGGCAGGTCGGTCCAGATGTAAAGGCAGCCAGCGCTCAACACATGGATCTATACAGAACACCAGTTAAAAATGAGAAGAATGTGAAGAGTGAAAATAGCTGAATGAAGAAAGAACTCAGTGCATCAGTGCAGTTTATATAACTTTTAGAAGGTGTGAAATGAAAAAGCATCTCGGGCTCATGTAATACAGTTTATATGTTACAAATGTTCCATATCCAGAGGAACTATGACCCACAGAAGTGCAGCAGCAGGCAAAACGCTTCTTTAGGACAAGTGCAGACCTATGAACAACCAAAGCTTTGTTCTTTCTTTGCTTCATTCAGTGCATGTGTTACAGACTGTTAGTGTGAGACGTCCCAAACGCACATGTGTGCAGGCAAACTGGATTTCATCGAAAGTGAGCTGTTGGTTGAGTAAAGCCTGATGATTCAGAAAGTACAAAAAATGTGGCAACTGCAAACTGCAAACCCATTACTAGAAAAAAGCACTGACTGCCATAGTCGGTAGTGCTGCGTTTCCAGCAGCAGACCTGCGCTCAGTGAAGCTTCATCGAGTGTCTGTATTTGAGGGTCATCTTCTGTGACGTGCAGCCCGCCTTGCCTCAAAGCTGACCCGAGGAACTCGCTTCTCGCCCGTGCACACACACCCCATGGGTCTGGGAGAATCTGTCAGCTTCAGAGTTATTTGTGCAGTTTGTAATGGTACATTTGGGGCGGGGTTACTCGTTTAGTTTCTCATAGGTTTCTCATTAGGTGGAGCTGTCATTGTATTCCTTTATTGCTATAGTTTTTCCTCTAGCACAGTGTGTTTCCTATGTTCCAGTCACTGTCGGAGAATGGCAGCTTAACTGAACCACAGAAGATGAGACAAGGGAAGCAAAACAAAGCACAAGGAACACAACATAAAGCAGGTAGTGAGATAACTGAATGGAAAACACCGAGATAAATGAACTTAATACAAGAGACTTGACACGAGAGGATGGAACAACAAGGCGGAATTAGGAACTAAAAGCAAGACCTCACACAATAAGAACACACAAAGCAAACAGAAACATTACGCAAACAATAGAAAATTTGTAAAAGCAAAGCCTGAAAATCCAAAATCTCACTGTGAGATTTGCTGCTTTTGTGATGTTATTTATACCTGCTATGTTCTGTACAAACATCTTTGTTTTGCTGGTTTTTTGTTTGTTTGTCAATGATGGGAATTGTTAAATAGTAAAATAACATATTTCCCATGAAGACCTTCATTTAACAGACTGGAGCACTAAGCTCACAGTATAAGTCAGATCCAGATGTTGTTCACTGGAAGTCGTGAATATAAGCAGTGTAGAATCAATGTCTCGACCACATCTGCAAAATGTTCAACAAGCAGTCAAATTTAGACACGACTTGTGCCAGGAAAACGAGCTGGTGTTCAGAGACATATAAAGTAATTACAGCTCTAAGTGTTTAATTCAGGCCTTCTTATCAGCCTCCACGTTTCTCATTTGCCAAAGTAAAAAGATAAGTGCAGCTGCTCATTTGTTTCCTCTGACTCAGTGTATGTGCACGCAGGTTTTCCTCCAAACATTCATCAAGACTACAATGCAGGTCTGCCCATGGAAACTTTCACTCACTTGAACAAAGGAGATGTGAAGTTTCAGCAGGTCAGTGCTTATTGTATCAGCTGGAGGGAGGCAGCAGCAGGGGACTGAAGGATTGGGTCAGTGTGGATTGGGTCAAAGAACGGAACTGATTAAATCTAGCAGCAAGCATTTTGGCATTGGCTTGTAGAAAGTAATATGGGTGTGGCCAAAGGTCAGAAGGTGAATTGCTGGGCCAGCTTTGTGCTTTCATCAAAGAAAGAAATAAACATGTTGTATAAAGCACTAAATCAGAACCAGCCCATTTACCATATATCAATGCACTTACGTACACTTTAAGAGTGAAGACGTTGCAGGGAAAACCCTGAAACACAGTACTGCAGCAGATTGCAAAAAAGCTTAACAATTAACATGAAGAAGATGGGAACCTGCACAGTCTCCAGGAACTCCTATACCTATAAGCTGTATGTGAGAGAGCTTAGATGTTTTCCATCTGCTGCATTCCTGTGAAAAATGTGGCACCATCTAATTTTCTTGTTTAACAGAAGCCGGAGGAGGAAAGTATTTAAAGTGGCCATTCTAAATGTGCAGGGCATTCACATTAAAGTGATTGATTGGAGGGACTGGAAAGTCTCCACAGTCTTAAGTCTTCACGTTAGGGAGCAGGCTGTGGTGTGCATGTGTGGTACTGGGTGGAGACAAAGTAAACAGACAGCTGAAGAGAAGCGAGTGTTATGGAGCCGTGATCTTGGATGGAACTGTAAACATCACACCCTCACTATCACCTGACAAATACATATAAATGACACAGTATGTGCTGGGTAACAGGCAGAGAAAAAGGATAATAACAGGATATGTTTCTATCACTGCATTTATATGTTGGCCAATTATTACATATATTATTGTTCTTTAATCTAAAAAAGGCACAGACTCACCCATCACTCAAATCCCAGTTTTATAGTGTTTATAGAAGTTTTTTTTTTGATGATTTCAGTAGAGACAATTTGATTTACAATGAACTGTGCATGCAAATCCTTGAAATAAATTTGTATGTGCTATATTTAAAATGTTATGTTCTCCATGTACAAAAATGTTTTCCAACAATATCATAAATTCATTTTTGAGTTTCTCATAATGATTTTCTCCCTTAGGGAGCAGAGGAATGGCTGCTCACATAGACGCCAAAGTTCAGGGCCTACTGACCAGGTTTGTTTAGATCAGGCATGTCAAACTCGCTTCTGGCCACGGCCCCTACTTCCGGCCGAGAATTGGCGTTAAAAATATGGTACAAATGGGCTCTTCAAGTTACTTTTTTGACATTTCGCTCAGCCCTCTTAACTGGAGGAGAAAGTGGAATGTTATTTATTTATAATGTTATTTAGAGGAGCAGATTTTAATTATTTCATATTAATCATTACAAATAATCCCAGTAATTACTTTTTAAAATGTTTTTTATTTTTGACAGCATAGTGGATCAAAGTTGCTCACACCAAAGCTTCAAATCAGTTTGCATTT
Source organism: Apistogramma diplotaenia (assembly GCA_015052665.1). Taxonomy (NCBI): domain Eukaryota; kingdom Metazoa; phylum Chordata; class Actinopteri; order Cichliformes; family Cichlidae; genus Apistogramma; species Apistogramma diplotaenia. The sequence goes on along the minus strand of VOQJ01038737.1, from coordinate 1,568 downwards.
GAGAATAATGATGGAAGTACAGAGAAGGTCAGAAGGACTTGCACTGTGTCTATGTGGATAGGGAAAGCAAATGACACCAACAGAGGAACTGCAGTACTGCAGGAGGTAATCAGTGTAACAGAGAAGTATATGAGGGTGGTGCAGGACATTTATGAGGACAGCAAGATAGTGGTGAGGTGTGCATTTGTTGTGAACCCCTTCATGTTTACAGTGGTGATGGACAGGTTGACAGATGAGGTCAGGATCTGTGGACTATGATGTGAACAGATGACATTGTGATCTGTAGTCAGACAGCAAGTGGAGGAGTGCCTGGAGAGGTGGAGGTGAACTCCCGAGAGAAGAAGAAAGAAAGTCAGTAGAAGCGAGACAGAATAAGTGTGAATGAGCGGAAGACACTGCAGGCAGCAGAGGCAGTGAATGTGAATGAGATTAAATACCTGGGATCAATCATCCAAAGCAAAGGACAGAGCGCATTAAAGATGAAGAAGAGAATGCAGACAGGGTGGAGATGGGTGTTGGGGTGGTGTGTGACAACAGTAAGCGCGATAAGGGAAGATTTACAAGATGGTATTGAGCATGGTGTATGATTTGGAGACAGTTGGACTAGCTGGAAGTGGCAGAGTTGAAGATGCTAAGATTTTCATTAGGAATGAATATATCAGACGGACAGGTCGGGCTGAGCGGTTTGGAGACAAAGTTAGAGAGGCAAAGATGCTTTGGATATGTGCTGAACAAAGGATGTTGGAGTGAAAAGATGGAAAAAGTCATGTTTGGAAAATAGACGTCTTTTAAAATAGATTGCTCTCAGCTCCTGAAAACTGGTCTTCATGGACTTTATGGCTGGAGCTAAACAGCAGGAATACATGCAAATATTTTGGGTAGCCTAACTGTTAATTGTTAACCGAAAGAACAAGATCGCGAATACAAGCGGCTGAAATGAGCTTCCTCCGAAGGGTGGCTGGAGGGTGAGGAGGGAGGGGCTCAGAGTAGAGCCGCTGCTCCTCCACATCGAAAGGAGCCAGCTGAGGTGGTTCAGGATGCCTCCTGGGCGCCTTGTGAGTGAGGTGTTCCGGGCACGCTGGAGAGATTATATCTCTTGGCTGGCCTGGGAACGCCTTGGAGTCCCTCCGGAGGAGCTGGTGGAGGTGGCTGGGGAGAGGGAGGCCTGGGCTTCTCTGCTTAGGCTGCTGCCCCCACGACCCGGCCCCGGATAAGCGGTGGAAGATGGATGGATGGATGGATAACTGTTAATTGTTTTTTTCCCCTGTCATGTCTGGCAGTTTTTGCAAACAGAATGATGTACTGAATGCATTGTTGCACCAAACATATTTGCTTTTACAAGAGAAGCTTTATGAATATACGCTATTCTTGTTAATGTGTCTATTTTTATTTATTTATTTTTGTTTATTCATGGCAGATCCGACAGGCAGGAAGGAAGAGGAGAAAGAGAAAGAGAGAGAGGAACATAGAAGGTACAACCCAGAAGAGAGAAAAAATAAAAAATAGAAGAGAGGATGTTACACATACGCACATACATGCGTATACATATAAACACAAACACACACACA
>VOQJ01038729.1:0-11026 GCA_015052665.1 Apistogramma diplotaenia | reverse complement strand
TACAGCATTGCCTCTTTCTCAGCCTGTGTTATGTTGTGTAGTGTTGAGTCGAAGGGACTCCTGCCGTAGCAAAATCAACCCCACCCATATTTACACGGTCCTGCGTTGCAATGTAAACGCAAACGTGACCAGCGTGAGTCGGCAAGAGTCGAGGGCGCTCGAGCCGAGCCGATGCTGTGTAAATCCGCCTAAAGTTCACTTTTCTTTATCTGGGAGCTTGTCAATCAGGTGAGCGCTGCTCCAGCTGTTTCCCAGTAAAGGTTTTAAAGGTCATTACAGGAAAAAACATTGCTGTTTTGGACATGTTTTCCTTCACTCAACTTGAGCTCACTGTCTCAGTAATGGCTCCGCCTCTTTATGCTTCACTGAGCATGTGTAGACTCCAGCTCCATATTCAGTGCTGCTTGTGCCGTCACTACTTTTGCTGAAAAACTTGGAGCTCCATGCACTTAGTGCTGTAATGCTCTTTATTCATATGTGTGCTCTTGATAATGGTTTTTAAGTTATTTTTGGCTGTAGAGTGACTGAAAGTGGGAAGAATGATATGCAGCAATGTGCAACAGGCCGGGACTCGAACCTGCCTCGGCCCGGCGCCCCCAGAAACATTTCTCCTGCAAGTCTATTTTTAGTCACAAATATGGGTGAAACAGTTGCGTTTACATGGTGACACCTGAGCACTACAGAGTCATGGATTTAAGATTTGTGTTGAGGATTTAAAAAAAATTAAAACTAGTTACTAATCATCTGGGTTATGAGAATTACTTAAGTATTTCAGCATGGTAACCCAACAAGCTCCTGAGCAGGCTACGTTCTAGAAAGAAAAAAATTAAAATAAAATCATCCATCAAATTATCCAGAAAACCATTCCTGGAAAATCCCATGGACATTATAGAGATAGTAAGAGCATCTAATGTGAACTTGCTCATAGCTAGACTGAAACCCTGAGCTGGTTTACAGAACTGATGGCAGAATTTAGTGACTCAGACTTGTATCAGAACAAATATGCATGAGGCCTTTACAGACATGACAAGACAGCAGTATCAGTGACTTCAAACAAATGACCAACATAAACCAAAGGCAAAATGTATAAATACTCAAACAATGCAAGCTACACGTAGAGCAAGATTTTATCCAAATTGTTTAAATTTCAAGACAAAACTACCAGCCAATGTTCCAAATAAAATTGAATATACCATCTTAATGAAAACGCAGGAATCCACAAGTAATATGCACAAGTTTTGACTTCACAAGTACAGTAATGTGCCCACTCTTTACAAAGAGCAGCACGTGTCCCAACATATTCTCACACATTTCAGGAAAGTCTGTGTGTCCGCCTGCCCCATTTTGATCATGCCACAAGATGGGAAACAATGGCATATTCTAGAGATGCTTGTGCAGCAACCCAAGCCTGCTCAACTTTAAAGACCACATGCTGCAAGATTCCATTTTACAACAAAGATTTATACTCCAAATGTGAATTAGCCTGGACAGCATGCCAGCCTATTATGAATTAATTTTCATTACATTAGCAAACGAACACATTAAACACAAGTCTTCAAGATGGAAATGTTGTCCTCAGTCAACCCCATTTATCATTAAATTGCAAAACACAGAAATGGCCAGGACAGCTGGTAATGATTCCATTTAGAAAACAAAACATCAGTTTGAGACAGACACACAGTTCATGATTCAATTGTGTGCTGGCAGGTAGGTGGGGGTGGGTGAATGCAGATTTGTTCCAAAATGCCACCAGCAGATTACACTGTATAATCTGACTTCACAACAAAGCAAAATGAACAAGAAAATCACCTGGAGTAGTCAGCTAGAAGAGCTAGTCTGCATGCAATCAGTGCCTTATTGAATTATTATTTTATTCAATGATCCAATCCTTTTAAAATATAAGATGTAGGCAGAGAAAAAGCTGCAAGGTCCATAAAGAACTCAGAAGTACAACTGAGAGGCTCTAGCTATGCGATGTTCAAATAACTTGACTAAAAAAGTCCTGCTTTGACTTCATAACTGAGGCTAACCTGGCATAAAGTATATGCATGGTTGGACAACACAAAACAAGTTGATATTGTCTCATTAGTAAAAACAGCCACACTAGTGATGCAATGCACTCTTTTTAAAAAAAAAGTCATCAGCAACTGTTTGCAAGCTTTGAAAAATGCAGTGTTAGGCCCAGATTTGTGCTGCTTTTTTTCCCTCCAAGTGACCACAACAAAGCAAGGGCGCATTGATTCAGCTGTATAGACTAGGAAACTCTGCATGGCATGCAGGTAGAGGTCAAAGTATACCGCATCGGTTTCGCCAATCCCCACTGTAGGCATGGTAAAAGGCAAGCTCTTGAGAGGCCAGTCTTGGGTAACCTGAGCAAAGGTAGGGGAAGCAGGCTATAAAAAGACTCGCTCATGAGTACTGGCTCATGCAGTATGAGTGTTGGGCTTGACTTTATGCTTATAGTTACCAATCTGACAGTCATCCCATCCTGAAGTATAGTTATTTCTGTGTCTTTGCTGACACTCTGCCTGCCATGGTTGGGGGCACTGCTTAGAAGAAACTTGGGGCACACAGCAGGTAAAATGTGGGCTTAATTATACAGTGGGAAAATAATTTAGATAATCCGCAATATGCTCTAACTACAGTGAAGAAAAGCAATGAACCAACAAGGTTATGCTTAGATTCCCCCCGCCCCCCAAAAAAACCTCAACCAATTTTAACTGCAAGCATAGAGATCCATCCAGCATAGAGAAGCACATCAATTAAACATGAGCTCACTGTACTGTTACTGTGAAGTGTAAACATCTAACCTGACCTTCCCTCCACACTGGCTTTGCTGTGTGTACAAAAATGGCTATTTCATGCATCTTTAAAAAAATGCAAGTTGCCCTCAGCAGAAGCAGACAGAAGGGACTTACAGAAATTTACTGGTGCCACTGAATAACCGCACTGTCTACCAGCGGAATAAGCATTTCCTGCTGTGGAATAAGAAAACAGTACAACGAGAAAAAACGTCAAGTGTGCAATGACACAGTATCATAATTCCAAGTTTTTTTAAATTACTTTTTAAATGTCAATTTGACTGGCTATGCCAGACACAATATGTGTGATTTACAGCCTTTAGGAGACTAAATATGTAAAGACAAGGGAGGGGAAAGTTCACAGCCACCTCACCCTGGCTATAAAAGCAAAATTATTAACTTGGTCCTTAAAAAGAAGAAGAAAAAAAAAACACCCCACAACCCTCCCTTCCAGTTTCCCTTTATCAGAGCAGCCAATAGCTAGCACTCCTCTTCTTCAAATGTGTGAGACATTGCACCACCAAAGAATACACTTCAGACAAATTATATACAAAAATAACCAAAGCTAAGTTTTGAGAATTGTCACATTCTCCTACTTATGAGTAGTCTGGAGTTAAAATACAAGACCAGAGCAGTCATACAATACCACTTGCCCTACTTACCAGTGCCAAAATAAGTTCTCATGCACAGACTGAAAACCCAATTGAGATGACTTTCACTCCTCAATCTGTGCCTAGGTCAAATGTCCCCCATTCTAGAATGCAGTGAAAATACTGCACAACTACCTTTTTGGTTTTTAATACTGACTTAAATATTACAAGATGCATCTTGTTAGAGCCTCACCATTTTCCCCTCAATTGTGCTTGCTTTTACCATGCTCTGATGGGTGTTACATTAAGAAAAGACCACAAATCAAACCAGTGTTGATGGTCTGACAGCAGATCAATGGACAAGTGTTAAACTCACCGTTTTTGGGAGCATCTTTGTTCCTCAAGTGAGGTGGAATGTAACGTCCTGGACAGAAAAAAATAGTTAGTTCCCTCATCTATGAAAATTGACCTTGTGAGTGATTATGGAGCCAATTTTAGTCTTAAAAAACCCTTCCTATTTTAGATAAATATTTAGCTTACAAGATAAATGCTACAAATGGCTTACATGGACTTCTTACAATATATTTTCTGGCTCCAAATGGACCTTTGAAGCCTGAGTAATCATGTGAACACAAATGGTGCAGGTACAGTCAAGGCAGTAAACATGTACCAAAATCTGGCAGAAATCTGCATGTGACAAATAATATCTACAATGCTCAAATAAATTTAAAGTAAAATCTACAAAGTGGTTTCAAACTGTTTGAATATAAAGCTGGAGATTTAATTGTGTCTGTGATGTACCCCCTCCCATAAAGTTCCAAAGAGAAATTACCATTACAAAAGGCATACATTGATGGTAGTGTTCACAATCACACAGTGATACTGACATGTAAGATCTACTTTATTACTTACTGCCAGTTCCTCCACCTTGTCCGTCAGCCGAGCTTAAGTCTAGGGCAGCAAGCTATAAATGGAAGAAAACAAAAAAACCAAACACATTTAAATCTAACTTCAGTCTGACAAAGTAAAACTAATTTAGACAACTGCTACATCCGAAAGTTATTCCCGCACTTCAAACACCGACAACCACAAATTTTTTTATAGCGGGATACCTTCACGTGGTTTTTGGACAATGCTGACTATCCATCTACCGGTAATTTGATTTACTATAAATAGTCCAATCTAACAACGAAGGTTAGAATTTACGACCATTAAAGTTAGGTCTAACAATAAAAAATGCAAATCAGAAAGCTAAATATAATTTCTTAATTGCGTTTAATCGGTTCTTTTAAAAGTAACTTAATAAAATTTGAAATTTATTTCAGAAACAATGCTCGTCAAAAAACAACACAAAAAACGGTGTCAACATTTTTCCTGCGCCACGTTTCAGGTTTAGAAGGCCTCGCGCTAGCCGGGCTAACACGGTCGGATACCGGCCGGGTCGGAAATGTTAGCCAACCCTTGTATTTTTCCATTGGCCGTAATACATTTACACCAAGACCCATTCGTTATTATTTATATATAACTGGGTTTAAAGTGACTGTTAGCTCTATTTGACGGATGAATCACGAAATGTCCAAGCTTATTAGTTCCAATTAGATACTACAACGCGTCGGGGACCGTCGCCATCACAAATAGCGTCACCTCCATTTTAGCAGCCGCAGCGCTAGCCTAGCTCCAGGCTAGGAACTTGGCTAACGAAACTCTTTCTCCTCGAAACTACATGTGCGCAATGGAAAATTCCAAACATTTCTAGGTGAAAAAAAAAACTGAACAAACCAATTTCTTACCTGCTGATCTAGACCGTGTGGATTATCAACGACCACATGACTCATAACTAAAGAGAGTAGTGGGGGATTATTTCTGAAGAGAAAGGATTTTCTTTGTTAGCACAGCCGGCTATCCCGTAACGTTAAAGCTTTCCTTTATGTAAAAATTACTACCTTGATTCGACGGTTATCTACAACGTTATCTAGAGGATTAAGTTTACGTTAAATAAATAAAAAGACGTTGCTGGATATAAATATAAATTCTAATCAAGTTTCCAAATGAAATGATTGCTGCGGAGCTGTTCAGCTGAAACCCCCTCCCGGCTGGCTCGACCGTGCTGGAATGAGACACCAAAGGCTCAGGTAGCGCGAGATATCACTTTTGCGACCCTAGGTCGGCGGGCAACACCACAAGTATCGCGATATGTCCTTTCATCTCTGATTGGCTTGGTCAAAGAAACGTGAAACCGCTCATTAGAGTATGTAGTGCTGCATAACATATAGGCCACATTTGTCTCAGATAAACCAAGGGCTGAAACGTAAACATCTAAGACGGATGTAATATGATATGACAGGGATATGGCACAGATGGATCAGTGACCTTAACTCTAAGAGGTTTGTGGTTTACATTAGTGATGTTTGTATTTGTTCTTGAGTTTAAAAAAAAAAGTAGTGTGAAGCATTGGAGAAAATCACATGGGACAATTATAACCTGCTGACAGGTATATTAGCCAAACAAAAACCTGATAAATTGATCAATTTATAAAGTCTGTTATTTCTGAGCTGCTGAGTTAAACAGATTTTCCCTCTTTAAGGAAAGTTTATTAAATCTTGTCCTAATTTTTCATCCATATTAAATAAAGAAAAATAGCTGAACATAGAAACTCGAGTTTTTCATAGTTAAAATATATTACCTAAATTGACCTAGATTAAGCAGGATTTGCTTTGCTTTGTCAGCTGAACAAATTTCACCTTGTTTTGTTTGTTTTTATCAGATGTAGACTGAAAAAATCCAAATTGCAAAGTGAGTCAGACAGTTGATAAACCTGATAAACATCTACTTTGGGTAGGGCATCATTTTAAGGCCAGAATCCAGCAGAGAGCAAAGAGTAAGAATACATTTCTACTTTAGTTAAACAAAACATCAGTATAAGTCGAATAATGTGCAAATGCACTTTTCACACAGCCTCCTCTCTACCACAGTGACAGTGGAAAGTGGACAGACTACATATACTCAACTATAAATGCCACTTTACTGATATCTTATGACTTAAAAAGTCTTTTGTAGGGCCAGGGACGGTTTAATATAAGCTAAATCAAAAGCCTTCCCCATCTTGTCAGCCCCCTCCCCCCATCTGTTGTTACCCTTGCAGTGTGCCTTCTGTCTGCACTCAGTGCAAGCTGTTTGGCCAGGTCTTGTTATTTATCCCCTTCGCTCTGTGCTGTACTAGTAGGGTCAGGAGGCTTTAGCAGACCATATGCTGCTGAGATAAGGTGTGCCAGAGGTAAGTGGCCACTAGAAAAAAGGTCAACCTGTAAGAGGTTTTTTCTGAAATGACATGCAATAAATTAAACTGATACAGAGGGAATCCTTCTTCTTATGCCTTACTAGAATGTCACAGCAGGAGAATATAATTCACAGGGCCTTCCTCATTAACCTCATCTGACAGAGGTAAAAACTAGATTTATTGAAGTGCTTTACTTTAATGTTTTAATTTTCTGATACATTATATTTCTACTCTACTGCACCTAAGATCCTAGACTAATGGACCTAATATCAGTCTCCTCACAACTTGAAATATGATTTATTCTGTTGAGCAGAATAAAATTTATCACACATTCTTTGTTCAAGTTTGGAAAGTTAAGGAGTTAGGTTATGATAGACACTGGACTAAACCACTGTGAAGAATATGAGAGGGAGGCTATTTTGCTTTAAACTTCTATTATCTATTTATTTTTGTTTCATCATCATCACATTCAGTTAATGAGGGAAAAATGGATGAAGATTGAAATCAAAATGCAGTTCGTGTTGCAATTAAAGAGCAACAAATGCAAAAGGCAGTACAAAGGGTATTTAGAGCATTCCAGCCCCATGACACAATTCAAAAGCATAAAATAACCCCAAACTAATCTCCTCTTACACCATCAATCTGTCGTTCCCTTTGCATCGTAACGTCATTAAGAATTGTATAACTGTTGCTGAAACAGACAACACATATTTTGGAGTTGCTGCTTTGACTTTAGCGAGCGACACAAACCCTTCTTCCACTGCTCTTCTCTAAACAGAAACATCCCATGGCTCAGCATTAGTCATCGTATTTCTAAGCACACAGGAAGAGCACCAAGGAGCACCTGCCTACTCCAAAAAATGCTGCTTAACTTGATACAAAATGGAAGGGTGTGGGTGCCACTGAGGACCATTGAACTTGAATTATTTGTGCAGCTTCAGTACCAGCAGCTCTTTTCATATGCCAGAGCTTATAAGACCACACTACTGAAAACCTCTGCAGTAGAAGTGCCTGATCATTTGTATGTTCTCATTAAACATGGCAAACGTTTAAAATGATGGTGATCAGTGTGTGTGGAAGAAATCCCTGTGAGCCACAAGCTCAGATTCAGACTGCTCCAAACACTTCACTGCCAGTTTTCCGGTTCTGTAAAGTGCAGCCAGCGCACAAGTGTCTTAAACTTGCATTCTTTTTAATTGCCAGCAGGGGGCGAGTCCTGCAGTTGCAAAACACTTCCAATTGTAAAACGTTCCTGATCAGTCTATGAGCTCAATCACTAGTTTATAATAGAACATATATTTAGTAAATTATAGTTCGAAAAACGGATTGTGGATTAAAAGGTGTATACACACTGGCTGGTGACAATGACATCACCAGTCACGTCATAACACATGCTTCACAACAGCATTTTATTAAACAAGTGATGTCATGATGGCCATTATACTGTTTACACCGTCTAATAAGACATCCTTAATCATTTTAAAATGTGACTGTTGAACAGCTCTGCCATTTGGCTGCTGAAAGAACATCAACTCTGAATGAAAAAAGCCCCCAAAACAATCAATGACATAAAATAAAATATTTTTATTGAGACAAAGATTAAAAAACAGTGACTATAAAAGGAGGGCAACAAAAACATCCTCCATTATAGCACACACACACACGCACGCACGCAGACACAGACACACACAAACAGAGTGTAGTGAATCAGTTCATCTCTGCCCATCAATTGTCCTCTCTCTTCTTAAGCTGCAGACATCTCGTGGTGCACTGTGCTGCGTCACCAGCCAAACATGTACTCCATCGCCTTGGAAACAAAGCTGTCATCCTTCCTGGGCGTCTGTCTATCTGCTACCACCTAAAGACAAACACACATGCATTGGTAGTCAAAAAATATGAATGCAATTTTTAGAATAGAATTGAATAGAATAGCCTTTATTGTCATTATACAGCTGTACAATGAAATTGTAAAGTTGACCAAACTAAACCCTTGGATTAAAGGTCACCTGGTAGTCACTGCCTGAGTTCCTGTAGGTGGCGCTGAGCGGCCTGATGGCGGAGCGAGGGGTGGAAGGGAGGATGGAGGAGGAGAAGGAAGAAGAGACGGGAGAAGAGACAGCCTCACTGCTGTCCATTACGCTCTGAGAGACAGAGAGTATAAACAACGTCACTGCTACTTCAAGTTCACTCAGTGAGAAGCTCAGACACTCGCTCGTGACAACAGGTAACGAACCTTGTCGATGCAGGGTTTGACCCCCACCATGATGGAGTCGCCAAACACCTTTCCATCTTTAGACAGCGCTTTCCTGGCCTGAAGCCTGGACTGATACTGAAGGTGCATCCAGTTACCAGGAGACGCCATCTGTCAACGCATCATATATACGTCCAGTTAGTTCACATCAACGCACTTTGAACTCGTGTGTTGGTTCTTCAGCAGGGCTGCAACTCTCCACTCTTTTGGCTTTAAACCACAAAGCATTTGAATCACAAATACTATGCAACATTTTTGAAATGAGGCGGGTTTCTGCAAATCCTTTAAAGCAGCAACAAAGGCTTAATATTATGCAGGTGGGTGTCTTGGTTTGAGCCCAGATGTTGAATGAGTGAGTGAATCCAGCTTCTGGAATGATTTGTCTCTGACACTGACTAGTAGGGCCAGACAGCACTCACTCATGCGCAGCTGTTAGCAGGAAGGCAAACAATGAGGTAAAGCACAGATGGCCCACGCTGTGATTTTCAGCATGATCCAAACATGGTAACACAGCACAACTTTTGTACACACTGCAGACGTCACTGCTTGTTTACATTCTGGGAAGTCCATGGCATCAAGCAGACTGTGAAAGACACCAAGCCATGACTGCTGTCCACTAACCAGGAGAAAGCTAGAAGACAAAGTGCTTTTGATAGACACGTCCTCAGTCTGTGATGTAATTACGAAAGGCAGCCGACAGGAACTGCAGTTTGGCTGACCAAGAAAGCTCTCTGAGAAAACTGCTTACAGGTTTGCTCAAAAAAGGCAATTAAACAAGATGGGGACACAATCCAAGATGGGGACACTGGAGTCGAGTGGGATGACAAACTGACTGGAGAAGCAGCTGATTATACTACGTAACACAGATTTTGTTCCTGTGTATTAACTCTTATATCCTGATTGCCTATAACTCAAAAGGAGAGTTTTTTGCAGAATCATCTGACAGTTCTACAGTGCAAAAACAATTTACATCAGTGTGATGTTCTCTATAGTTATGAAAACACATGTGTGTGTGTGTGTGTGTGTGTGTGTTCGCCTCACCGTGTGTTTGAGGATGTTTCCGTACTGAGCAAACTGCAGCAGGATGTAAGAAGCTGAGGCTGGAGGGAAACTAAAACGCAGAAATGCTGTTGATGTCTTTTGAGTGCATTTTAACGGCATTCAGCAAGACAAGTGTGATCAAGTATGAGTATAAATACCCAAACACTGTGACCCAGGTCTGGTCCAGCTGGTCATCAGATGACAAAGACTCTCCCTGAGTGTAGAATGGGTCCACTTGAGCTGGAGACAGGCACATCTGCTGCATACCTGCGACACACAGATGTTACCTAGTTAATCCCCCTTAAGGCCCATGTTGAGCAAAGTATTATTGTTTGAGACCTGTTGATAGAGACGATCCTGCACGCACAGATGAAGCTGTGTGCACTGATGTATCAGTAGTCACTACCGTGAAAATAGAATGGCAAACTTTTTGTTTCAGGGTGGAAAAAATAAATAAATGAAATATTGCCTGGTGATTGCAGTGACTCTTTTTTGTTGTTGGAGACTGATTTTAGGTAGCATTTACACTTCATTTACACTCAAACATGAGTTTTTCAGCTGATCAAAAGTTTAAGACCATAGCTCAAAAAAACCCGAAAACCCCCTCAAAACAGAAATCAAAGTGTCAAAAAAAGGACTCAGTAATGAGTAGCTCCACCTTTCTTGATGATGACTTCAAACAATCGTTTAGGCATGCTTGATGCCAGTGTTTCCAGGAGGCTAGTGGGAACGTTGCTCCAAGTGTTGAAGATGGCTTCACGAAGGGCATCCACTGTCTGGAACTGATGTCCATTTTTGTAATCTTCCCTTGCCATCCATCCCCAAATGTTCTCAATTGGGTTTAGATCCGGGGAACATGCAGGATGGTCCAAAAGAGTGATGTTATTCTCTCTGAAGAACTCCTTTGTCAGCAGCATTGTGAACTGCAGCATTGTCCTGTTGAAAAACCCAATCATTACCACACAGACGAGGGCCCTCAGTCATGAGGGATGCCTGCTGCAACATCTCCACATAGCCAGCTGCTGTTTGACGCCCCTGCACAACCTGGAGCTCCATTGTTCCATTG